>CAMXCT020001350.1:26787-91855 GCA_947184155.2 Cladocopium goreaui
CTTCCTTCCCTTCCTTCCCTTCCTTCGCTCCGTCCCAGCGAAGTTTCCCCAAGCTATTTTCCCTTCCTTCCTTCTTCCTTCCCTTCCTTTCCTTCTTCCTTCCCTTCCTTCCCTTCTTCCTTCCCTTCCTTCCCTTCCTTCCCTTCCTTCCCTTCCCTTCCTTCCTTTTCCTTCCTTCCTTTTCCTTAATTTCCTTTTCCTTCCTTCCTTTTCCTTCCTTCCTTTTCCTTCCCTTCCTTTCCTTCTTCCTTCCCTTCCTTCCTTCCTTTTCCTTCCTTCCTTTTCCTTCCTTCCTTTTCCTTCCTTTTCCTTCCTTCCTTTTCCTTCCTTTTCCTTCCCCTTCCTTCCTTTTCCTTCCTTTTCCTTCCTTCCTTTTCCTTCCTTTTCCTTCCTTTTCCTTCCTTTTCCTTCCTTTTCCTTCCTTTTCCTTCCTTTTCCTTCCTTTTCCTTCCTTTTCCTTCCTTTTCCTTCCTTCCCCTTCCTTTTCCTTCCTTCCTTTTCCTTCCTTCCTTTTCCTTCCTTCCTTTTCCTTCCTTCCTTTTCCTTCCTTCCTTTTCCTTCCTTCCTTTTCCTTCCTTCTTTTTCCTTCCTTTTCCTTCCTTTTCCTTCCTTCCTTCCTTCCATCCAACACATCTCCGTCGACCACTCAGTCTCGCTCCCCCGCGGCGAGTGCAACTAAACGAGAACCCAAGCATCGGAGATGCTTTTGGGAAAAAACAAAAAGCGCATGTTGGTCGATGCCCTGGTTTGCATCTCTACACCTCAGGACACAGTCGACTCTGTCGGAGGATGATATTTTGGAGGCCTTCATGGCAGCTCAACCAGACTACAACGACACCGAAGCCTCCGACTCGTCCCTGCCGACCTTGAAATCCGGTGGTCACCACGGCATCCGGCATCTGGGCCGAGGACATTTCTTGAGGCTGAGAATCTCATGTCTAATTAATGAATCTAATATATATATATATATATGTATTATGTATATTAATGTTATCTTTATCTAATGTTATTTGATGTTATTTGATGTTTCTGTTGCCATTCTGTCCAAATTCCCCAAGGCATGCAGGAAACATCCGGACCCTGTACCATCAGACCAGCAGCTGGGCCGGAAACCAAATCCTCAAGAATGGCACCTCGACATATTGGACTGGCGACCAAGAGACAGGGTGCTTCAAGAGATGGGAAATGATGGGAAATTTTGAGAATGGCATAACGGGCACCACTGCGCAGAGGTTCAAGTTGTGCCTAATGTTTGCACCAAGATGTCTTCTTTTTTGCCTTATGGATTTGTTGCCACTGTTCTGACCAGATTTGGGGTGGCAGAACTTATGTGTCTACTTTCCAGAATGTCATACAAGGCAAAAGCAACAGCAACAGGATCCAGTGGCGAATCCTTGTCGTCAAAGACCTGGCAAGGCGATGCCAGGCGATGCCAGGTGATGCCAGGTGTTAGGTGCACGGTGTCATGACTGCGGGCTTCGAGGTGCCGATCAGTTCCAAAATGACCCAAGCCTTGACCCAAGCTACCGGCACCGCTCAGTGCCTCTCAGTGCTCAGGCTTCCGCCGCGGCCACATTGGCTTTTGCGGCGGCGGAATCTACTTTGCCTTGAGCCCACAGGCACAGCATCAATGCATGATGAAAAGAAATCAAAAGGATCATCGCAACTCTTTCCCTTCATTTTTGATCCTTAGAGAGTCTGTGGATCACATCTTTTTGTCAGAACACGTCTCGGCAGACTGCATACGGGTAGATCCCTTCATGAATCCATACCGCCTTACACCAATGAAGAACCTCATGGCAGTCCACATCGTGAAAGCAATGTTTTTTTTTGCAACGGCCTTTTTCTGGGGTACAGTATGCATTGAGGATATTTGAGGCTGAAAAGCATCAGTGTTCCATGTCCGAATCAATCGCCATGGACAAGCCAGAAGAACTAAGAAAAAAAGAACTAAAAAGTACATGAGGATACATGAGGATTTGCAGATTGAATCATACATATGTAATCATATGTATATATATATATGTGTGTAAATCATGTTTGAATGACCGTGCTGGAAACTCTGTGCCTTTTGCAAAAACCTTGAGGCCACCTACGGAAAAGCCGTGGGCGTCGACTCCAACCATGGATTCATCATTGAGGCCAGGTGATAAGGTGATATTTGGAAACATGAAGAAACAAATATAGAAATGTACAGTGATATACAGTGCAATGTGTAGTTTCACTTTTGAGTTCTTTCCACAAAAATGGACCAGGCTCGAACTCACCACTCCCGCTAGCATGAATGATGTCACTGTATCACCCGTTTGGAATTAATTTGCCCAGCTTGTTAAGCAGAAATGAGAAATCTCAACCCAATCAGCAACGATGATGGAAGTCTGGAAGTCAGAGTGAGTCACCATATGTCTCCATGCGTTGCAGATGAAGATAGATGAAGATATGAAGATAGATGATGTCACCGTGTGTTGCTGTGTTGCAGCCTCGTTATGCATCAAACTGCACAGGCCCGAGTAGATCTGGGCCGAGTCCACACCAAGGGCTTCACCTGCACCACATCGGTGAGCTGTTGGGCCAAGCCGCTGAAGCAGACCATTCAGTGCTTGGACCGAGGTTTTCACGGTGGTCATTGGCAAAATGAAGGATATGACTCGATCCTCTTCAACCCAGGCGATGGAGGTGACCAGGCCAGCATTTCATTTTCTAAAATTTTCATATGTCAAATATGTCAAATATGTCAAATATGTCAAATATGTCAAATATGTCAAGTACCTAATACGTATGTCATGTGATGTCATGTATGTCACGTAATCTGGAAGAATGACTTCTGAAGGCTAGGCATTTTTGGCGTGAAGCCACCAATCGTTTGAATGGCAAACGAGGTGAATACATGATTTGGGACAAGAACCGCGTGTTGAGTATGCGCCGTGTGTGAGCCAGTGAGCAGTGGCTGATTCAACTGACAAGCAGTGGCCATCCCAAGAAAAAAAGGCGTTTGTGCCTGGGGCTGGATGCATGTTCGCTATGTTCGTTCAGCCACTGAATGTTTCTTCTTCGGGACCTGTAGCGGTTTGGAAACAGTCGAGATGGATTTGGGTTCAATGCAGTGAGGGTCAAAATCCTGATGATCTATTAGGAATCAGATCTTAGCCTCACTGTTCTCATTTCTGGACTTTTGCCTTCCCAGGCGATCTTCCAGTCTTATGAGTATCTCATGAATACTGAATTAAATAATATTAAATACATTATGAGTTAATATTAAATACATTATGAGTAACTTATGAATCTTGTCCTCTTTTGATGTCCTTTGCTCCACTTCGTGTTCTCTGCACCAAGGCTTGTCCCGGCCACATCCAATGGATATGCCTTGGGCTGATAATGACAGAGCTTGGTCGGTTGAGGACACTGCCGGCCTTAACGTGGTTTGCGCGAGAAAACTTCTAAGCCCAAGGGCAGATTGAAATAAGAATGGTCAGCATGGTTCTATATTGTTCTGTGGAAAATCCTATCCTTGTTGTATTTGCATAGCAGATCCAAGAAAGGATGGCATGGTCACAAAAATCAAAGAAATATGATGCAATATGAATTTCACGACGTCCCTCTTGAACTATCAGTGATCCTCAGTCGCCGTGGGCGAAGCCCATTGTTAACAGCCAGCATGCAGCGTTATGCAACGGTCGACGTACAGTTCACCGCCGGGTTGCACCCACAGCTTGCGACAAAACGATCAAAAGAGGGCACCACTTGACAGGAAACAGCCACAATTCTATTTGCCAGCCTCCTGAAGGAATTCCCAGTTTGGGTTTGCAAAATCAGACCGAGCCAGGTAAATATCTATTCAATTCTATGCATTCAAGTCTATTGAAAAAGTTACGGATTTTTTCTGGATGGTTCACACCAAGGCCCTCTACGCATGTCTGCCCCTATCTGTTCTTTGGGCCAATTGCCACGAGGAAATGACTAAGACATACTAAGACGTTCATTTGAGAACAGTGGAGCGATGCACGTCTTTGCAACACGTTGCCGAGCATGTTATTTTCTCGGGAGGTACTGTGTAGAGTGCCTTCACACCGAAGCAAATGTGGCCCATTTGTATTGCACCTTGGCTAACTTTGAAGATTGAACCGCTGTTTCCACCTGAATCGCAGTTCTGGGAGTTGCCCTACGAAAGTTGAAGAAGTTTTTTGTGGAGGGAAATCGGTTTAGCATGTTTTAGCTATTCGTTTTCATTGGGTTTTAGCTATTCGATGCTATTCTGGATGCTATTCTGAAGTTCTGCGAATTGGCAAAGATTGGCTCCGATTTCACGGTGTACCGAGCATACTGAGCTCCTGGCGCCCTGGCTACGCCACTGAGGCCCCGAATGTGGAGACAGCCTTTGTCAGAGATCCCAGAATGTGACCAGTCACATCAGTCCACACTCCTCAAATATCTCAAACGTTCCCAATTTCGAACGATTGAATCGATTGACTGGAGCTCAGTGAGTCACATCTGAATACTGAATGTACAGTTTAACATGTTTCCTTCATGCACTCAGCAGACTTGTCAGACGTAAAACCACTGCCCAACAAATGTGAAATCTGTTAAAAGAACCATAGAACCATGTTTTAATTCGTCGCCGTGATTCTGGTACTTTGTAACTTCAAAGTTGTTGAGACAGACATCCTCGAGTGAATCACCAGGCCCGGCGCATGAGGTCTGAATTGCTTCGAAAAACTGCATGCCAAGGGGCACCGTCTGAAGCTAAGCGGGCGCTGGCAGGTTTGCTGGAAGCATGGAACGCCCAAGTCGCTTCAAGTACCGGGTTTGGTCAAGTCTTGAGAATTTGAAATCCAATATTATGCTAGCTGCTAGACTATAATTGGAGTGTCTTGCAGCACCAGCAGCTAGAGCATCCGCAGCATTCACGAAGAATTCCTTACCCTAATAGAATTGGAGATGCTTATCACCAACTTCTCGTGATTGGCTTGACAAAAAGCTCTGCTTCTTTGATAAGTGAGAAAAGTGTTCAGCCCTGAATCGTCATCGAATCGTCATCGAATCGTCATCTTGGTTTAGATTGGATTTGCATTGGATTCCCATTGGATTCCCAGAATCTTGCTCTACCAAGGTGCGACCCACGAGCCCAATCACTTCATCCTGTGCGTGATGTGCAAGGTCGAAATATGTCGAAATCAAGCCCAGCTGGGCCAGCTGGGTCAGGGGTCCGGTCACAGCAACGACACGCAACGGATTGGTCCAGACTAAATCGTTCCGATCGCCACCAGGTGATGCCTGCAAAGCTTCAGTGCACCTACACCAGGGGGAAGTATTGTAGCGATTGCTACCACAGGAAACATGTTCGGAGACCCAAATACAGTGTTGCAGGGCTTTACTCTGATTCCACTGGCTTAGTGCTGGATTTTTTGCCTTCATCCACCATGCGTGTAGGTTGCCCGCTTGTTATGAAGCGCTGTTCATTCACCATCAGTACATGGCTTTCCGCGAAGTGCCCATAGCAAGATCTCAAATCTCCACGATATTTTGGCAGCAACCCTCAGCCTAGGCCAAGACACTGCCGAAGTTCTTGGATTTGAAACCTTTGAAGTCCCGAATCTCAGATTGGGTAGTCAGGAATTGGCAGTTTCGGGACAGCAGAGCATTCTAAGCGGTGCAGAAGTTCAGGGCAAGAACTGTGTTGGTTTCGGTGAATTGCTCGTTGTTTTAATATGTTTTAATATCTCACGATCTTCTCACAACCTGGATAGTGGTGCTGACGACTTCCCAAAATGGAGTTGCAGCAGCTTCCGTCTCAGGATCGATTACAAGCGTTCAGCCAAGTTGGAACGAGAAGAAAAAGCAAGAAAAGAAGGCGAATCAATGGACATGCCATAGAAATCCATAGAACAGAATCCGAGCGTTGGACGGTGTTGGATCATGTTGGACCATGACATGTGCCGAGTCTCTTTCCTGTGCATGGCTGCGAGACCATCGAAACCTTTGACGGATGCATCAATGTATTCTTGCATACTTCCTTGCATGGGAAAGAATCGGGAAAAAAAAACGGAAATTATTCCGGGCTCAAATTTTCACTGGAAAACTAAAAGAGGGGAATGTACCAGTAGGCAATGGTAGATATGAAGCTGGATTCTAGCTGGATTGCTAGAAAGTTTGAAGCCAATTTCGATCAAGATGAAATGGCTTGGCCAGGAAAGCAGCTTGAATCACCTTTGACCATCATAGACCCAGAGGTGAGCCGGAGGGGACGACAGACATGTGGGAAACAATATGTGCTCAAAGTGCCATATGAAAGAATCGGAACTTGGAGCACTTTGGGCGAGGCAAAGGAGACCTTCTCCAAACCTGCACCGCTGGAGACCACCCTAGGAGAGAAATGGTCGGGACATCTCAGAGGAAGTGCTGGTGTTTGAAAATGAGTGGAAAGGGGGTCTGCAAGTGGAAGGTCAAAGTGACTTTGGAATTGTTTTTGACCTAAGGATTTTCTGTTGATGCCATTTTTTGAGTTGATGCTGACACAGAAATCAATGTGCGGTGAATCTCTCTATTGGAAAGCTCCACACCCTGAAGCAATACATAGAATCCCTCATACCATGCCAGGTTCAGAACAGGTTAGTCAGACTGAGCTTGGGCATCCAAAAGTGGTTTCCGACTACGTTGGTTCCCTTCCGCAGGTCAGTGTTGTCAGATGTCGTGATGTCGTCAGGCATGCTTTTTATGATCTTCGCGGAGTGAAATACTACTACAACTTTGAGACGCAGGACTTGAAGCCGTGCCGTCGAGACTCTAATTGATCAGTCACTGATGGTAACTCGGCAACTTTGACAACGTGGAGGTATCAAACTCAGAAAAAGAAAGCCCCCATGGAGAGAGGTAGAATAGGTAGAAGGAGAGAAGGGGAACCATCCTATAGGACCTGAATCACAAAAAGAAAACATTGAAATGTTCAAGAAAACATTCCATTAAAACTTAGTTGACTTCCCTTCGCATTCTGTCCGCATTCTGTCCGCATTCTGTCAGGAGTCCATGAGACGGCCACAAGATGACCTGGTGATTCAAGAGGCGAGCTGGGCGAGCTGCAAGACTCTGCAAGACAAGTGTCGAGACACAAGACAAGTTCAGATCGTTTCGGCGAAGTCCGAAGCAGTCCCTGACTCCAACCTGTCTCCAACCAATTTGAAATAGTCTGAGTACTAACGGACTTGTATTTCTTTGATTCTTTGTTCATTTATGTTCATGATTCACGAATTTCACCATCACTTCTGTTTCAACGTGCCCGATCACTATCGATCACCGTTGCCAGCATTCTCCGTGTCCCTTTCACATCTCTCACGTTGCCGTCCAGGAGCCGGAGGACACCGCCTTCGCCGCCCAGCGGAAAGAGATTTTGATGAAGATGGCTTTGTCCAAGGCGCGTTTCGTATCGCCTGACCCCGGGATGCCAGAGAATATGTAGAGAAGATGTAGAGAATATGCGTTTGCCACGAATTTAGATTCATTGGCTACAGAAAGACTGAAACACATTCTGCAGTTGATTCAATCAGCTGTTCTTGCGGTTTGAAAATAGCCCCTTTGCGGGTGATGGTTTTTGACCCTCTGTGATAGCTGGGGATGATGCCAGATGATGCCAGATGGGACGAATTGCCATCACATTGAGCATGATACTTGGAATTACGGGAAATCCTGACTCATTGCAAAGCATTGATGACGGGACATGAGATAGAACAGGAGCTGCATTTCTTGGACTTGTTGCACTATGTTGTACCATGTTGCACCATGTTGCACTAGATGTTCAGTCAGATGTGACAAGACCACCCTCCGCAGCATTTTGGCGGGTTCCCGTGCAGGAGCCGCGGCTCATGCCACAGTGGGAAGAGGGCAAAGAACGAGAACGAAGCAAAGGCGCCATCCGGTCCAAGGGCGTCGGTCATGAGATGTCATCAGAGGTCATGAAACATGGATCAGTACTGATCAGTCACATCAGAGAGAGAGAGAGAGAGTCTTTCTGAGTAGTTGCGTTTGCAGCACTTTGAGACCCGAAACGATTCGATGATTGAATCGTTTTTTGAAAAAGTTACTACTGCCAACCCTATCTTCCCCCTTGCCAGATGATTAGATCATCTCAGCCAGGTATTTTGGACGATTTCTGTCTCTTGGCTTCACATTTTGGGGTGCAACCCTGGTTTGGAAGACCTGCTTCAGAAAGAAAACCATCCGAATTAGCGTGCTTCATTTGAGCTAACTGCTGAGTTGATAAGAACCTTCAGAAATTGATTTGGAACTAGGGATTGTGGGAATCGACGAAATCCATTTGAAATATTACCATGTTTCGGAGAATGAAAAGGCCTTTGCGATGTGAACTCAACAACATGCAATGGTTCGACTTCCGGATTGCTTCAGGTCACAATTTTCTCTCTATTGAGTTTTGCTCTATTCGTTTTGTCATGTTTTATCCAATCTTGCATGTCAATAGCCCACAATGACGCTTGAAATTGTGAATCAGCCAGCAAGTTCAACCCCAGTCACCCCAGGCAGCCAATGTGCAACTGTGGTAGTAGACAAATACATCTGTCTATAATCATTTATAGGCCTAGCCTATAGGCCTATGAATAAATGGAACAACCTAACTATGAATCCTCAAATCCTTAACCGCCTTAACCGCCTTAACCGCCTTAACCCCTCAATCGACATGTCAACATGCCTAAGCTCGGCCAAGCTCGGCCCCAAACCTTGATGGTTTTTCAAGCAACGGCATGGATTGAACGATATTGAACAGATGAAATATTAAGGTTATTAAAAGTTATTAAAAGATGGAATGGCGGTTGCAGAGACAAGAAGACACAAGAAAACATAAAAAGACATAGACCCAATGTGTTCAAACTGTTCATGTCATTTCCAGGTCAAGCGAAGATTGGTCCCTCTTTGTGGATGGATTTGAGACTGTCAATGTTGCTTCCATATGGCCCAACATGGCCCAACCCCAAAGTCATGTGGAATTTGATGTGAGGATGCCGTGTGCTCTGTGATCCGTGGTGACCGTCGCGCCAGTTTCACCGAATCCACATCTAAGATGTGGCCGAATGCGCAAGGCGACGTGGATAAAACATGATAAAACGTATATCCGGCGATTGGGGTCGTCCCGCAGCAATTAGGAATCACCAGAGATCACCAGAGATCACCAGAGACAACAGTCACAGGGAGTCACACCACACGGTCTCTTCCAGTGTGGAGAACCGTGCTGATTGCCCATTTTCTGTCGTTTTTTCCCGTGTAAGTCACTATGACTCGGTAACCTTCAGGAGCCAAAGGCCAGCATGTTTTTTGCCCATCGCTGTGGCTCAAGCGTAGCTTTGTTTTATCCGATGCACTGTGTGGCTGCAGTGCGGTTGGCCGTGAGCGGGCAGTAGGCACCCTGTCAAGACAACCTGTTGTTTTCACACTTCCAGCAAGGGTTTTTGAAACGTCCCAGAAAAACTCATTGGATTATCTTTAGATCTCATTCGCCTTTTCGCTGACGGCTTCCCCCTGGCTTGAAAGCCAGGTCGCTCGTCACATGTCCTCGTGTTGTACCGCGATCTCCAACTGCGACGGCTTCGTACCACACCCGCAGGGACGCAGATGTGTGAGATATGTTTGACTTGATAAAGGTAGTAACAGGTCCGCAGTGATGTTGAGCATGTAATATCCCGCCAAAGTTCCTTTTGGTTTAGGCGCAAGAAACTCAAAGATGGAAGATCTCTCAAAGTTGATCCGGTAAGAGGTAACACAAGGAGCCATGACCATGTTGAAGACTGGCATACATGGCCGCGATTTTGCTACGATCCTTTGGATCATCCTTTCAACAATGTGAGTTCTGGAGTAGGTTTTCCAATTGTTTTCAAAACAGTTACTGAGGGTGAAAACATATTGCAGTTGACATCCCTTGAGCAGATCTCTGATGAATTGAATGAAGCAGAAACTCCCAAGCGCACTCTTCATGACTTCACCAGACGACTTAAAGATCTTAAAAGACTAGCTGATAGTATTATCAGATTATTATCAGAACTAGCAAGTATGAACATTATCGACAGCCTGAAGTCGCCATAATCTGAAGTCCACATGATAGCTGCTGAGCTCCAGATTCCACGTGATCGAATTGCACAAGAATTCTAAGAATCCCCGATTCATATTATGATATAGATATATACAGTATATAGATTCGTATAGATTCGTAGGAGATTTTCACGGCCGTGTCCGCCTCCCATGAATGGACATGATGCGCGACCTGCGCGACTCATCGACTTGCGAGAATGTCAAAGAATGGATCTGCTTCAGGCAGTCTATGTGGCCTGGCCTATTTGCTTTTGAAGATCTTTGTAGACAGTTGAAGCAATTATTGGATTGGAGATTGATTGTAGATTGATTGGATTGATAAGGTAGTGTTGAGTCATTTGGTGAATGTTTGCACTGTTTGCACTGTTTGCACTCATTCCTTTCAGCCCAGGATCGTTTACTCAAGGTCCACTTTCCAGTGCCCGGCGAGTTGGATGAATCTCGGAAAACATCGGAAAACCCATGACCCATTTGGCCCGTTTCGGCAGACATCAGGCCATCAGACCCAGCCGCATAGGCCATGTCTTGACAGTGTAACATCGAGTTTTTCCAGTGCAGCTTGAAGTTATTTGAAGTTTATGAATCGAGTCCCCAGAATTCAGTAACCAAATCTAAACCAAGTTTGACGCTGAATAGCCACCATCGTAAATACCCGCAGAGCCAAGCAAGAGATGCTAGATGGTTCACGGCTGTTTCTAATTGAATTCCAAAACTTTGGAGGATTGACAATTTTTGTTGAGGCGTGTTTGACCGAATTCCAAGTGAATCCAGAAACTTCAAAGCTAAAATTCTCTCAGGTCAGGTTTGAATACGTGACTAAATGCGTTTTATATGATATATATATTTTTATATCATTTTTATGTTCATGAAATTTCATGAAGACCAGGCTCTCGGTACACAGTGCCACTCCTCAGGACCTGGAGACATTGCAGGATGCACTTCAACAGCCTTCCGATGGATTGAATCCCGAAGCTTGGTTCAAACGTTGGTTGGTGAATACTATGTGAATACTATGTGAATACTATAAATATTATGAATACCGGTAGTACCGCACAAGGCGGTGGCGGAAGTTTCAAAGATAGAGAACTTTTTTGGAGAGGTGAGTTGTTGTGATGCATGGCAACCATGGCACCTTGGGCCTATTGGATGCAGCAAAAAGATCCATCCATCCACTTTCCATCCCCTTTATATCCAGAACGCTCAGGAGCTGCATGTGTTGCTGCTGAGTGAAACTGCTGAGCCCATGGAGAATCTTATGGGCTGCGCATCCTATGAGTATTTGGGCATATTCGGGCAGCGAGTGTGACTGGGGAACCACAGTAGATATCTTACCGTACAGACGTTGCATTGGAGTGCTGGAATTGATCTACAATGATGATCTATTTCGATTTTTTTTGGGGTGCACTGGTGACTCGCAAGGTTCCGAGTCACAGGTGTGAAAAGGTCAAGATGGTCAAGATCCCAGGATTTTTCAAGTGGATTCTAAAGGTAAACAACCCAGGCTTGTGCTGAGACTTTATTGGCGTAGCTACAACATATGAGACGAACTGGCCCAAATCTCTTCGATGTTTGGAGCACAAAAATCGGGTCCTGAGATTTCAGGTACTACCCGCGAGGTAATCACTGCCTCATTAGCCCCTTGCTTGCAGAAAGGGGCCCAGTCGGGAGAAAAATATGTAGTTCTTTTAAGAAAGGTTGTGGACAATTCTGAGAGAAATGGCATGTGTCTTCCCCAAATCATCGCCTGCATGTTGGGTGCTCAGGTTCCGTGAAAAATAGGTGGCTGCCGTGGCTACATTCTGTTTATCCCTTGCCCAGGCTACATTTGCGTGGCGGAGCCTTTCCGCCGTCGCGGTGTCTCCAAGCTCTTGATGTCCACTTTGCAGAAGCAAATGGAAGAGCGAGCAGCAAAACCACTGGCGTCATGGCAGAAAGATCACTAGTTTGATGCAGATCTGTCAAGATCATTCATGATCCAGGTGATCCAGTCAGTCCATTCCTTGCGATCGGAAAATCAGATGTCAGCAACTCTTTAGTTCAGTCTTTGCACTCCGTGTATCTCAGGCTGCGATTTTTGCGGAGACACATGCTTCCGAGTTTTGGCAGCACATTAGCCAATAGGAAGCGATGACCCTGATTTTTTGGAGAAATCTGGGAGAACCAGGATCGAGACAAGTAGAGACTAGCAGAGATACAAGAAGATCATGAGAAACTCATGAGAAAATCCATCAAGTACTTTTGTTGTTTGAGACTTTTTGAGACTTTTGGATATTTGGGCTGTCCAGCTCTTGTGAAGATGGCGCTGCAAAGGATGTGGAGGATGGAATTATGGATCCTCATGAAAGACAAGAAGTCTTGGCATCCCTGGGTTTTAGATGTCTCTTGACACTGAGCACAAAATGCACTGATCTCAACTCTTCTGGCTTTGCTTCGTAATTCGTGGTTTCTTGTGGCTACCAAACGATGTCAAAGCAAGTTCCTGCCAGCAGCCAACAGATTTTGTCGCTTGCTTTGGTGATGCATTTCCAAACCGGTGAAAATCCCAGCTGTTCTAACAGATATTTGTTTGGACATACCTTCAGCTTCTGACACGTCTCATGTCTCCTGAATCTGAGGTTTAGATTTTGATTATGTGCAGCCTCCACTGAGACGCTCGACTTAAGGATGTGAGGCTTCCCTGGGTGTTTGGCTCGTTGTCCTTTCCAAGTGGCAATCTGTGTACATCTGTGTACATCTGACATTGTTCGTCAAAGAATCTCAATTTCACGCACTGCTCGGCAGCTCGAATTCGGCTAGCACTGAGGCGATCAACATAAGCCTTGTGGAGGTCAGGGCGTCAGCTCAGCTCTTGCTCAAAAACAATTGTTTTCTCATGTTTCATATTGTTTCATATTGTTTCTCCCCCTACAATGGCCTCAATGGCATGCAAATAGCATCTATGGATCATTGGCTTGGAAAGGCATATCACAAAAAGAATACAGAACAGTATGAGCATGATAGAAAGGAAGGCAAGAATGCTGCGTAAAAAAAATTGAGTGGTACTCAGGTTTTTGGCAGAGAAAATGTAATGCGATTTTTTGTAGTGGTTGAGGGCAAGGCCACCTGTGTGTGTGTGCTTTGTGGTACCACCAGGTTTGAAGCTGCTGGTGAAAGATCAAGACGCTTTGCCTCGGGAAGCAATTGACTCTTGACAAATTCATCGCACTTCACCGGCACTTCGCACTCGCCAGTGAGATGTGGTCCACATGTGGTCCACATAAAATGTTCTGCGATCGAGGTCAGCTATTTGGATGACTTTTCCGGAAGTGTACTCGGCTGGAAGGAGGCGAAGCGATTCAAAAGACTTCTGCCATGTGTTTTTTGCGATGTGGCTTCTGCCATGTTGAGGGTATCCAGTGTACACAGCATAGTGGGACACGGTGTGACACATGGTGACATTTGATCGTAGAACAGCACCACTCCAGTGAATATCAGGTGTCATGATTGTTGTGAGGAAGAAAGCTTATACTGGTTGCATGTGGTAAAAGCAAGTGTTTCAGCACCATCGAGATGTTGAGTGACTTTCCATGCAATATGTGCTTGCTGTGCATCAATGACTTTCATTTGCAGGTTCTTCAAGTCTTAGATTGGATAATTTGGATGCAACTCGGAGCCCAAGATACCGTGGCCCAGGAGTCCTGGAAAGAAGATCCTTGGTATCAGAAGCAGATTTCCTCCTTGCCACCGCTGATTTCGGCACGAAACCAGCGGCCCTGGTAGCGTACGAGTTCTTGCATCGCCACAGCTGCTAAGTAGCTAGTAGCCATTAGTAGCCGGGGAGTTTTCGAGTTCATTTTTCACTGCATGGAGTATTGATACCGGCAGTTCGACCATTTCCACATGTGTTATGCTTGAAAATTCCTGGTGTCAACCACCAAGTTCATCCATTGACAACCACCAAGTTCATCCATTGACCATGATGGTTGACCTCAAGATCCAAAAGCACACTCCGACACACTCCGACTCAAAGTCCCTTGCAAACGTCGACAGTTAGGCACTCTTGTGCCAGCCCTCTCCTGCGGGTACAAAAGTGTTCGCTACTGTTTCGCAGTTTCAGGGTCACCTGAAAGCCAATTACCGGAAGGATCCGGAAGGGACAAAATGAAACAAAATGCATTTCGAAGATGATTCTCAGAGCGGAAATAGCGCTTTGGCGTTATGTATTGGATTTTATGGGTGTAGAGACCATGTTTTATCATGACCATATCATTTCAAACAATTTATCAGTTTCACAAGAGACACCACAGTTCTCCCACGCAGGTTTGCTGCCTGGGCTGCCTGTCCTTGGTGCCGGGCTTCCTTCGCAGAGTGGTGAACAACGCATGGGCACCCAGCTTTTTCCACCCACAGATCTGGGCAGATCTGGGCAGATGCCAAAAGCCATCCAAAGCCATGATACTCTCTTTGCTAGGTCAAAGTCGCAATATCCAAAGATGATCAATTCAGTTTCAACATGTTTCAACATGTCTCAACATTGATCATACTCAGTGGCGTAAGTTTGGAAAGTTTGGAGACTGTGGGATCTCAGGGATGAAATTTCCCATGTTCAGAGGCAGTTTGAATCCACACGGAAACACGACAACTTGTGTTAAGTAAAGATCAGTTTATTGCCAAACAAGAAGGTCTCAAAAGTATTTTGCAGCCGGACTCGACTTGGATATTCTTCGGCTCTTTGGGGTAAATTTTGTTTCGCCGTAGGTCGCATTTTTCCCACCGCGACCCCCTGGCTACCACGTCACGGAGGACAGACAGGTGGAGCGCTTTGGCGCTTTACTTTTTCACTGTGCAAAGTAGTGCAAAGGATTATGCTGAGCATCGTTGGACCAGATTTTCAGCTGTGTTTGACTACATGGGACTCTGATATTGTGATAGCAACTTGAATGTAATGTAGCAGCCTCGTCGTGCACTTTCGACAGTGTTGCTCCGAAAATATAGAACCAACGAACTTTCTCAAGCTTCTCTTTTCAAGAACTGTTTCTACTTGTAGGTGGTAACCAGAAATTGATTGTTTTTGATATTGCAGTGTTTCTTCAATATACCTCACATATCTTGACCCAAACTTGGGAATCAGATTTTCAAAGTTTGTGCCCTGGCAAAGATCTCCCTCGATCTTTTCGGATCTTTTGGGCAGGTGTTCCTGGTGGAATTGGACTATGGCCTCGCACCGTTGCCCGACTTGGCTTCTGAGGCACACTGAGCCATTGCCTTTGCTATGCCTTTGCTATGCCTGCATTTTTGATCTTCTGTTTTCCTTTTGCTATGCCTTTTTTGCTTTCAGCTGAGTCTCGATGTCACGCACCTTCAAGCGACTGCGGCAGGGCATTGTGGTGGACACGGTGCGCATGTGGACGCGGAGAGGACGGCAAATGGGTCACTTTGGGTAATCTCCCCACCTTCAGTTTCCAGCCGAAATGCAGGGATATGCAGGGTGTTTCTCGGATTTTCTTTTCATAGATCTTTTCTTTTCTTTGTCATCTCGAACGAAAGGTACTTGTATGCGACACACGGACTTGAGAAAGAGATCAAAAATCCCCAAAACCTGCACTCATCGTGTGGACTAAGCTGTTGCAGCTCTTGGACTCGTTTGCTTTGCTGGTTGCGGTCGTATCTTGCAGCTGAAACCTGGGTGATTTATTTTTTGTTGAAGAGACTTGCTCTAACGACCAAAAGAATCAAAAGACCAACTTTTGGGGGGCAAATTTGTGCGTGGCTCAACATTATAAGCCTGCCGTTGGTTCATCATGTTTTCCTTCTGCATTATCGTTGTATATCTGCAGTCATTTACATCCATCCTTCCTGCATCACTCGATGAATGTAGGAAGCGTCAATTTGTGTCAGCGCAGGTAATGTGATCCTCGGTTTTCATTTCAAGCGCGCTGACTCCAACCGGACCAGATTGGGGTTCGGTGAGGGAAATTGAAGCTGTTGAAGGATACTGATACAATCAGAATTTCATCACAGCGACATACAGTTACAGCGACATTGGACTCAGAAAGGAAAAACACGAAACTTGTTCTGATCGCCTTGATTTTAAGTAGGAACTCAATTTGAGAGTTTCTCCTTTTATTTTGATTGCAGGATATCAAGATATATGAAGACCTCAGCCAAAGCGTTTCCAGTGATCCTAATTGAGCCTCATTGGCTAGGACGCTTTTGTTCAGCCACGGAAACAGCACCGATATCGGCATCATGTTCCATCATCTTAGGCCGGAATGCAGGGAATGCAGCTCCACGGTGACAGGGGGTTGACCGATAAATTTGGAAAGAGTGCATTGATCAAGTTTGCTGTGATCTCACTGATCTCACGGCCTTATATTCTCATCTGGACGCCAATCGTGGGGATGAACTGTCGGTTTAATCATTCGGTAGCTGAGTTTGGTGTCGGTCAAAAAATGTAAGTTCCGAACACGAAACCTGTGGCCACCTGTGGCCAGTTCAGCTGCTGTGCAGACTTGGGTGTGAGACATGAGATCACGATCATAGATCCTGGACACTCAGCTTGACGGATGGACTTTTGTCCCACATGAAGCACGGCAAATGAATCATATGAAATCATATGATCTATCCTTCCCACAGAATGCCGAGTGTTTGATGTGTTTGGCTTGCTCACAGTTCATGTTCATGTAGAGCCAGTTCCTGACCAGGGAACTTTGCTCAATGCTGCATTGTGACGTGTTTGTGTGACACTCAGAAGTCAAATTGCGGGGGTTTTGTTACAGGTACTGGTGGGAGGGTATAGATTGGCGCGTCAGGGCAAGAGGAAAATATCATTGTGATCGATACCCAAAACCTGGAAGGACAGTATTGTTTTGGACATGCCATGTGCAACAGTGTTGACACGGAGAAAAAGACGGGGTAGGTCTTTGATCAGATTGGTTGCAAATGATTGCAACCTGTTTTTTTGCTTTCTGTTTTTGATACTTCCAGTGAGCTGCAATAGTTTGCAATAGCTCCCCTTGCCTTGATTCTCAAGTGCTCAAAATCGGAATGTGCTCACAAGGCATACGAATACAGCGGCTATGGTGAGAGCACCGGTGTTCCCACTGAGGCCTTGTAGGACTTGACAAAAAAACTCAGGCTTAAATACCCACAGAATTCATCTGATGTTTGGAAGGGTCGCGTCAAGAAGTGCCACTTGACGATCTGATTCGCAGAATTCCAACGTGTTATCGTCCTGTAGAGTTTATTCCAACGTTGAAAAGTGTACATTGTTTGTCCTTTGAGATTGCAGATGCTTCGCTCAGTTTCAATTCAAACCTGTTTACGGTGTTTTTGAGTGTGTTTGGCATTCAGGATTGAACAGGACTGCATGGTTGAATCTTTCCTTTTGGTGAAGATCGATTTTCCGGAACAGATAGTTTCCATTAGTTTCCTATGTTTTCTTTGACTTCCTTCGAAGTGACATTTGGATGGGTTCATGCCACACAGGCGGACATTTATGCCGACATCGAAGCAGCGTTCCAAAGCCCAGCTGGCGTTCCTGCTATTCCCACAGTAAAAGATAGTTAAAATTAGTTAAAGCATGATTGCTTTTCTGTTCCGAAACCCATGGTAACACTGGTGCACACAGCCCATTCGAAGTCATTGATCATATTCATCAAATGCTAATGTGTTCTTTCCTGCAATTGAGAAAGGCTTCCTAAAGTGCGCAGTTCTTCCGCATGCCTCCCGGTAGTGGGACGTTACACATTTGTGGAGTTCAGAGGTTTTTGACTACTTTTGACTATGTTTTCAAAGATGTTCAGTCATGTTCAGTCTTGAGTTTTGTCGTGGACTTTTGTCAGGTATCACTATCTGTCGAACGATTGCAGCTTAGCAGATGACCAGGCGCCACTGCACCGCCGGCGCGGCCACTGCACCATGGCCAGGACGATTCAGGACGATTTGAATCGGCATCTCACAGTAACCTTCCACGACATTCGACAGTATAAAGATCAAGCAGATTGGCAATGATTCAGTATGACAGTACACTCCAAGTCATGTACTAGTTATTCTCTATGCTGTCAGACTTGTGAATTTAGAAGCTATCCGGAACAATATGTGGAGTGTGCTTGCATAGGCTTGCATATCTTGCATTTGGATGCTCAGTTTATGACTATTGTAACAAAATGTGCTCTCACTTGGCACCAGATTGTTTGCTATGGCCAATCCATTGGCAGCGTACCATCAGCTACTCGGCATAGGAGTTTGGAGGCTTCAGTGTGTATAGTGTATAGGTCGTGACACATACCTGTCAGTCTCTTTGTGGATGTTCTTTGGATCTCACTAGAGGCTGGCAAAATGCAAGTTGGATATAAAAAAGGGCTAACGCCCTGGTGCCGCCGACCCCCTTTCAAGGGGGAAGGAAGGAATGCGGCATATATAAATACCTAGAACCCAAACGACCTGCAGAAATAGGTCAGACCATGTCAGACCCGAGTTCTGAAAAAGTTACAGATCTCTTTGGAAAGTACGGGTCTTTGTAAAATATTGGATTTTGGACTATGCAACTTGGGATTAGGGGTGAAGATCCCCAATGCTGGGTCAACCTTGGATAGGGATTTTGGTCCATAACCTTTTGCTATCGTATGCTATGGTCAAATTGTGATGTTCACAAGAGCAACTTTAAATGAACAAATGCAGGCTATACAAAAGTGGCAATAATGATCTACACAGTTACAACTTGAGTTGATTTGTTTCCCACTGCGCAGACCCGGTTATGGGAAATGACCTACATTGATGTTCAAGATTGAAAGTCAAAGTGTGGGTCCATGTTTGGAAAGGGCTGTTGTGCATACCAAAACAGAATTCGTAGAACTGGTTGGTGGCAGGAGAGTTTCTGGAATCCCCACACCTATTCATGGTGTAAAGAAACCAACCCGTTGAAAGTTTGAAGTACAACTCGCAGAATTGGATGATGGGAAAAGTTGAAAACAGAAACCCCTATATTTGATAATATAAGTATAATATAAGTCATGGTATCCTGTGGATTTTCTCCTAAACCCATCCATTGACTTCGAGAATTCAGTTCCTTTTGAGGAAAACTGCTGAAAGCAGGATTTCTTGATCCCCTCCAACTTGGTTGGGGATTAGTCAAGCCCCCAAGACCATTGGGTTTTAAGAAACATGTGGTGGGAATAAAGATACCTTCTGGTAATCAAACATGGCAATGGACAATTCCTATTCATAGATGGTTTTCCCAATAAAAATTACTTTACTTCGTGTGATCCCATACATTTTGTTACTCGCAAATCTTCTGGCATTCTATCTGACATATCTTCTGGCATATCTTCTGGCATTCTATCTGGCAAATCTTCTGGCATTCTATCTGGCATATCTTCTGGCATTCTATCTGGCAAATCTTTTGGCATTCTATCTGGCATATCTTCTGGCATTCTATCTGGCAAATCTTCTGGCATTCTTTCTGGCATTCTATCTGGCAAATCTTCTGGCATATATTCTGACATATCTTCTGGCATTCTATCTGGCATATCTTCTGGCATTCTATCTGGCAAATCTTCTGACATTCTTTATGACATTCTTTCTGGCATTCTATCTGGCATATCTTCTGACATTCTTTCTGGCATATATTCTGACATTCTGTCTGGCATATCTTCTGACATTCTTTATGACATTCTTTCTGGCATTCTATCTGGCATATCTTCTGACATTCTATCTGACACCTTTTCTGACATTCTTCCCGTTGAGGTCCGGCAGTGCCCACTGCGATCTGGAAGTCGCGGTTGAGGTCCGGCAGTGCCCACTGCGATCTGGAAGTCGCGGTTGAGGTCTGGCAGTGCCCACTGCGACCTGGAAGTCGCGGTTGTGGTCCGGCAGTGCCCACTGCGATCTGCAACTCGCGGTTAAGGTCCGGCAGTGCCCACTGGGATCTGGAGCTCGCGGTGGAGGTCCGGCTGTGCCCACTGGGATCTGGACTGCGAGGAGGAGGCGGCGGGTGAGGAGGCGGAGGAGGCAGAGGAGGCGGAGGAGGAGGAGGAGAACAGCTCTGATAAAATCTAACAACCCTCACCTGGCAGGTGGGGAATCACATTTGTAGGCGGTTTCAAATTGCTATGTTTGATTGCCGGAGGCTATTTGGTTGTGTCTTCTTATAGGGTGCGCGAGAAAATGATAAAATCCCGCCTACTTTAGGCCTTGCGTAGGGGCAACTTCAGCCTTGGCCCCTGTAGAACCAAAAGTGCCAACCAGCAGGTCCGAAACCTTTAAAAGAGAAGAACCTGGCCCTACTTGAGGCCTTGCGTAGGACAACTTCAAGCAAAGTGCCAACCAGAAGGTCCGGAACTTCTAAGGGGGAAGAACCTGGCTACTTGAGGCCTTGCGTAGGGGCAACTTCATTCATCCTTGGCAATCTGCCCGGAACCTTGAAAAAAAGAAGGACCTAAGCCTACTTGAAGGCTTGCGCGGGGCAACTTCAACCTTGGCAGTTGGCCCCTGTAGAACCAAAAGTGCCAACCAGCAGGTCCGGAACCTTTAAATAAGAAGAACATGGGCCAACTTGCAAGGTTGAGAACCTGAGCCAACTTGCAAGGTTGACAGGTTGGGCCCTGGTTGGAGCAGCTGCAGAGTTGGGCAGGTCGGCCCTGGTAGAACCAAAGAATTCGAAGTGGAAATAGGACCTGGCAATTTGGAGCTTTAGAAGCTGCAGCGAGGCCTCTGGCTTGACAAAGTTGGCAAGAGACAAAGGAGCCAGTTGCAAGGTTGCACACTTGCGGTGATCCCAGGCGCGCCCCGCCCAAACTAAGGCTAGGCAGGGGTCGGCGGATTGATGTTCAGATTTCTGCATGTTGCTTGCTTATGATGCAATTTCCATCCTGAGATATTGACCTTCCGACATGCAGGCAGACTTCTGCACATGTAATTTGAAACAAGTGTTGCCAGCACCGACGAGATTCAATCCAGTTCGTTCTGGCCACTACAAGTGTGTAGGCATTTAGTGCAGGCAGGGTTATGTAGGCGAGGCTGCGTTTGCTACGCCTAAGACTGGATGCATATCGAGTCCGCCCTCCACATCCTCCCATTTAGGTCGAGCTTGCCTCGCGGGTATCTGTGGGTGGTCTTATTTTGCATAGGCGCAGGGCTGTGGGTTGAAACGCCAGTTTTGAGGTGTTTCCTAGTGTTTCCTAGTGTTTCCTTACCTTTCTGAATCACATCAATGGCCTGGGCTCTCAAAGAGTTTGCATGACATTTTATCTGATGTCCGCTCCTTTGGAAGTCAAACTAGAAACGATGTTGAGCACATGATGGAGATATGATGATGATGATGTGATTTAGATCAGATTTAGGTCTGATAGATTGATGGAGCAGATCCACCACCCGCCAGTGCCATGAAGAGTGGCCTTAGTGTGATCCACAATGTCAAGGTGCCTGCGCCCGGTTTGCCAGAATTCATCAGAAGTCTCAATTTTGCCCAAATTCCTTGGAAACATTCAGAAGCCTTTGAAACTTTTGGCACTGCAGAAATCACCAAATACAGGCATGCAGCCATGATTCAACGTGACCTAACGAACCTTTTTGGAACGTCATATGCCTTCGAGACACTCATCTCAAGTACCAGAGTTTGACGTGCTGCAGACCACCTACTGGTTTGATGTCTTTCAGAACGCCACACGGATCAAAAAGGTCACGTCAGATCCTCAGTTTCAATGCCTGAATAGATTGAACTTGATTGAATAGTTTCTGTCGATTTCTGTCGAAGCAGTTTCGTCGGTTCGTCAGTTGTGTCAGTGTCACAGCACGTCACAGCACGTCACAGCACACAGCCAGAGTTTCGGCTTGGACTCTGAGGTCACCGGTGTTCATTATCCACGGCACCCATGATGCTGAGGCACTTTGGAAGCGAAATTTGCAAGGAAAAAACACAAAGAGCTATTAACCTTTGTAATACACTCTGTTAGACAAAGCAAGTGTCGCAAATTTGGTTTTCCCTCATTTTTTGGGGGATGGTGTTGAGCACTTCCAGAGACAGACTTTGTTGAATCCTTTTGACTCTTGACTACTACTTCGCACATCGCGAGCCCATCGGAAAAGCAAATCCAGTGGCCCTTTGCAACGAAGCTTTGTCAGAATTTTATAATCTGTGATTTCCAATCGCATTTGACATGATTGACATTTATGAATGGGGATCTTCATTGTTGTAGCTTGTTTCTGTATGGCGAAGACTTTAGACTGGGTAGTTCTGAAGCTGAGCTGCCGAATGCCAGATTCCATTTGAGCATGGAACTGCGCTGTGGGATGAAACTCGGCACAATGACGTACAGCTTCACACTGTGTTCACGACTTGTTCACGACTTGTTCACGACTTGTTCACGGCTTGTTCGTTGAGGCTTGTCCTGAAGATATCGCCTACGATCCTTGGTGGGTCCAAGAAGCAGGGCACAACGACATTGAGATGACCCACAGGCACCACAAACTCTTAACTTTATCACTATTGAGGCTCGAGGAATTCCTATTCTGGATCCTGTTATAACTCTTAAACGACTGACGTTGAAGTGTTTTTATCGAGAGCTGCTTTCAAAGCAAGAGTTTGGAAGAACTGCTGGCGTCGTGGTTTGCATCCCAACTCTGTTGTGCATCGGCACAGTCCCCACAGTCCGGACAGGCAAGAGTATTTCGAGAAACTACAAGCGTTTCTGAAAGCTTTAGATCGGCCAGAGAGGCTCAAACGAAGCGCTTTGTGTCTCACAGCCTTTGGTCTTGCCCCCGTAGAGTATCTAAATCTCATAGTTTCATCCTTACACTGAATGCGCTTTTCTGTGTCGGGCAGGGGGCTTTGCTATTTGATAGTCATGACTATGTTGGAATATGTTCGAATATGTTCACTGGTTGCAACAAGTATTGGATTTCCATTTGTTTTTGTTTTTGTTTTTGGTGTTGCTGTGAGTGCATGCTACAGGAAAGAGATGCTGAAGAGTGCCTACTCGGAAGATGCGGTTGGGGAAGCCAGCTTCAACAACAATTGCTGCAAGACAGGAGATTTCGTCGACCTCTGTGCAGACTGAAAACAGCAAGAAGTTTCAAAGAATCGGGTTTGATATGTTTAAACTACTTTTTGATTTTGGAATCTTTTGAAATTTGGAATCATATTGAATCTTTCAGACATCCTGCTCTCGCTCTTAGAGTCTCGCCTCCGAGGCCTCGGACTTGGGATGGCAGCCTTTGTTGGGTGGTGCCAGGCTCTCCTTGGAGTGACAATTTCTGAGGGAACAAAAAAGGAAAGAAGTTGATGGAAAGTGAAGCCTGTCACTGCCTGAAAACTTCCTGTCATCACAACTTGAATACCTAACATGACCTAACTTTGCATGTTCTTAATTTGGTTTTTTACCCTGGGGGCAAACAACTGTGCCTCGTCGCAATGTTTAGGCGAATGGGCATCGGAGGCAGGGTCCGTCTCGGCCTTCAATCTTCTGAAAATTGTATTGTCGATCGATTCCTTTTTGTTTCTCTCAGATGGCCAGATTCGAAGAGTGAAGAAGGTCCTGCAAAGCAAGAGAAGTATTTTCAACGTTCCCCCAAAAAGAATTGACATAAGAAAACAGTGGCTCAAATATCTTGTGTTTGACATGATGGTCACCTATTGCTATCTTGTTTCTTGTTAGAATCTATGAGCCTTGGACTCGACTCCCAAGAAATGCTGGCAGGCATCGCTATCAATCGGTGAGATTGAGGTTCGCAGGATCTTCTAAGCATGGCATTTGGGGAAAAACCACAAAGGCTGAGAAAACAACAGCAAAGCAAGATTGTTTGAGTGCAGGATTTTGTCAGAAGGTAGAGGTTTCTCTGAAACGGTGGCTTCATAAGTTTGCCTTTTTGGCCATCATTAGTGGCTGGATTCTGTTCAACACTGACATGCTCATGCCATGCACAGGTCTTCCATTTATCCTGAAGCATCAGTTCTAATTCATTTCTTGATCGCCAGGATTGCACCAAAACAATTCCAAAATGCGTTCAGGTTTTTAATTGGAGTTCATTGGGTGATCAAGCGTTTCACTCCCGCTGCAATATCATGGCAGTTTGCATGTTTGTCTGGACTAGGCCTAAATCGACAAGATAGCCGGATAGTTACATTGATGGGAGTGTGTCAATACGCCCGTCTTTCCTAAACCTTCCTGTTTTGCAAATACCAGGAATTCATGGTTTGATTTGCCGGCTGCCTTGACGATGGGATCAGAAAAGACAACCCAATCGTGAACCAGCTCCGAAAAAGAGAATGCTGATAAAGAATCTCTGATGTTGGAACGAAAGGGTAGAAATTGCAGATTCCACTCCCAAAGTTGAAATCCGGACGTCCTTTCATGGCCTCATAGCTTAGCCTCACCCACCGAGCAGCGCCGCCTGGAATCCAATTTTCCAATTTTGCCCGCTCCTCAGTAGTTTCAATAACAGACGTTGTGTTTCGGAAGTCATACTGTTTGAACACAACCATTTCCGGTTTGATATACATATATACATGTATATGTGTATATCTGTATATATGTATACCTGTATATTTTTTGTATATATACATAAATATATGTAAATATTTATATATATACATGTAAATATATATATATGATATTATCTTGATATTATCTATATTTGTAAATATATATATATACATGTATATACGTGTTTGTATATATATATATATGTGTGTGTGTGAACATATATGCAAATGGGAGCTATGTAAAACCCCCAACATCATATAGTGTATAATAGATGTTCTAGGGGAACAATCAAATGGACATTTGCGCCAACGCCATGTTGGCTCAAGACCCCCGTCCGCAAGGAAAAAGAATTGTCCGCTGTTCGCGCCATAAACGTTGAAACGCTGTGCTGACATCATACAGAGACTCCGAGCATTGCATTGATTATCCGGAATAGGGATTCAGCTATTCACAGGTTATCAGCCGTAAGGGCTCTTATCCTCCATCGGGGGCGGAGTACCTGCGTGCTGTTAGCCAGCGTTGTGCAAAGGATCGTGAAATCCGATCAGCACAATCATCGCAAAGATGCAAGGCGACAGTGGAGAGACGCAATTTACCTTCGATGGTAACGTCGCAGCCCCTGCTGAAGGAGTTTCACATTCTTCACCAGGGACAGCTGAAAGCGGGGATAAATCAACAAAGACAACAAAATCTGGATGGCAGAAGATGACCTCTAGACAACGAAGAGCATCAACTACCAGTACTCCAAGATCATCACGTGACGTGGCTCGAAGTGGAAATGCACGAAGAGACCACCGATCACCCAGGAGAACACCTACCAGACATAGGACCCCGAGGGCAGTCGAGGACCAACATGGTAGGGAGTCGAGTGACATTAGTGCCAAAAGAAGAACAACCGAAGCACGTGGTAGCAGTGATCCAATAGCTATCATTGAAGAGCTTAGAGAACAATGTCATTCTTTGAGAGAGAAAGTGACACAATCTGAAATGCATGCTGCCTCAAGGGATCAAATCATTAGAGACATTGAGATCAAGTTCACCGAATATCTTCGTGGACACAATCAACAAGTATTTGATGAAATCAATGCCCTCAATGCACGATTGGTGTATTCTACTAACGAGGTAACTGAGTATCAAGCTGAGTTGATGCTGGCCTCCAAGGAAGATGAAGGTGCATCAATCCGCATCGAAGACCTAGAACGTCGAGGTGCATTAGCAGAACATGGCGCCAGACGAATCTATGAATGTGGAGTGAGGATCCAGGAAGAGTACAAGGATGAAGTACATCACCTTCAAGGACTATTAGGGAACACAGAATCAAGATTGCAACAGATGCAATATGACAGTGACCTTACTAGAAATGTAGCTGAGACCTTGTACCAAGAAGGAACTGAAATGCAGAGAAGTCTTGAGAATTCCATAGTGGAGTATCGTAATCGATCTGAACTGGCAAACTTCTCACATACACACCTGGAGATGACAAGTCAACGCCAAGCATTTGCTGTCGGTGAGCTCAATGATGCAAACCAGTTATTGAGTGAGGCACTTGTCCATTCCCGTAAGCAAGCCGAACTGTATGAGAACAATATGGAACAGATCACTAGAGAGTATCGCAAGAAGATTAATGAAGCCAATCAAGCCAAACTTGAGAGTGATCTACGCCATAGAAACACTGAGCATGATACAGTGAAACGGTTCGCCAATTACAGGAATACTGAGGCCGAAGCCATCGCCCATTTAAGGTTGGAATCAAGTCTTAGCACGAGTGCTCGTGACAAGATGGAGCACTATGAGATGCTCTACAGCAATGAACGTGCCTTGACTGACGAGCTCAAGACCGAGATTGAGGACCGAAACGTAAAACTCAGACGATCTCTTCAGGAGAACCCATTGACCATCGGTCATGGTTCTAACCATTTTGCAATTCAACATCTTGAAACTGAGGTCAAGGTTGCACAGGTTAGAGCTCAAGATCTTTCTGAAGAGATGGATGAATGCATGTGTGTCAATATCAGGTTGAAGGATGAACTGGCTGAAGTTTCGAAGCATGGGTCAACGACCCCCTTCGGATCTGAAGTCGCTATCCTCAGGACTGAACTTGAAAGTGAACGTAAGTTGAAGTTAGCACCAGGTGCACAGCAATATGAGCGATCATGTGAATACCTAGGTGAGCTACGGGAGAAAGATGAAAAGTTGATGTTGAAAGATGCTGAAATAGCAAAGTTGAGAAAGAGTCTCATTGAAGCTGACGCTGCACTCAAGAACCAAGAGAGTCTCAACATGCTTCCTTTCTCCGCAGGTATGACTGGCAGTAGCGTATCACCTTACATGATCATTGGGAAGTTGGAGAGTGACGTCGAAGCAGCAAACGACGAGTCCAATATTCTCCGAGCTTGGATCCGTCAGCTTGACGACGAGCTCAACAGGGAATGCATGGCGGCTCAGTCGAACATTGCTACAGGTACAGAGCAGATGTACCAACGACCATCTAATCCTGAGAATCAAAGAGTATCTGAACTACTACGTGAAGTCAACAAGAGGATTCAAGATGGAAGAGGTGTAAGTGTTGCCGAAGGAGCAGGTATCCCTGACTATAAGAAGCCCAGCGGTGGTGATGATCCTGACTTTCCCAATGGGCCGCCTGATCCTGACGGACCACCTGGGCCTCCTAATCCACCTGGCCTACCTTCTCTTCGAGGATCGCAGAGAGATTCAGTCATTGATGCTGAGTCTACTACAGCTTTCACTGCTGATGAACCCCCAAGAATATCACGACGAGAAGCAGACAAGGTTAACATCAGTCCATGGCCGAAACATCAAAACCTGGGAGTTTGGCAATCTGATCTTATTAAGAGTGTTTGCCTCGCAGCCAATGATGGCGACCGTGCCGCTTGGGAAGCTTGGTTACAACCTGCACTCAGGCAGAACCCTGACATCGATGCATTGAACGACAGCGGTGGACAGAGGTATCAGTCTATTGATGCAAAACTTTCCATTGCACTATCGAATGTTATTTCACAAGCCGGTGATGTAGCTCGACATGTTGCAATCAAGCTGAGACTGAGGACCCACGCCAGCAACCGCAGATCGACCTTTGTCATGGGACGGGAAATCTTAGCCATGATTCTGGAACATTTCAGGACACCAGGTCAACGTGAGACTGCCTTCACCATGGAGCATATCATCCAATCACGATACCTAGGTGATGCCAACATTGAAACGTTCTATGAAAAGTGGATGGAGATTGTTTCCAACATGATGCCTGAAGATGTATCTTGGGGTGATTGGTTGCGTGACGCACTTTACAAGAAGATCAGAAACTCCAACTTGATGGTTTATGACATAAAGCAGTATGAATCATGGATGGAGGGAGACCCAAGGAGAACATATCAGTACCTCATCAACGTGATTGAACGTCACATCGCCAGAATCAGGGAAGACAAGCATGTCGCAGCCAGGGAGAAGTATGCCAGAGACTTTGCTGGCGGAGGAAGGCCTACAGCGCCTACACCAACTGCTCCAGCTCCTCAAGATGCCAATGCCAAAGCAAAAGCAAAGGCAACCGCCAAGGAGAAAGCAACTCCCAAGCCGAAAGCAAAAGCCGATGCTGCTCCTGTACTACCATCACCTCAGCCGAAACAACATGCGAAAGGAAAAGGGCAAGGAAGAAAAGGAAAATCAAAGAGCCGAAGTGCAAGTCCTCGCGACAAGAAGAAGATCCCTTGCCACTTCCACTTCATCAAGAAGTCTTGCAAGAAGGGGAAAGATTGTGAATACAGCCATGACCCCAAGACCTTCGAAGCCAGCAAGAAGAGCGGATCCGGCAAAGGTGGTGGCAAGACGCCACGAGGACAATCTCCTGCAAACAAGACCAAGAAGATTGACGAACCATGCTGGCACTGGGCTAAGGGAAAATGCCGATACGGTGACAAGTGCAACAAGCGACATGATGCTCATTTGTTTAACACCGCTCCGAACACAGAGTCACCATCGGCATCTTCAAAAGCAGCTCCTGCACTTCTTCACGACGATAGCGATGTGGATGAGCCTTCACTCACTGTTGCTTCCAATGTGGTGAAGAAGAAGATCAAGTTCAATCCAAAGGAGGATGAAGTTTATGTGTATGAGAAGAAGGACTATGTGAAATGTTCGCGCAAGTCTCAAACCCACTCCAAAGGGCATGGTAAGCTAGGTAGAACCACAGAAGAAGTTAGAAAAGACGAACAATGGGCTTACTCATGCAGACTTGCTCGAAATCGTGGTAAGGCAATGGCTATCATCTTTGATGAGAAGTATGAGTACAGTGACATCGATGAAGTCCTTATCATTGTCGGCCCAACTTTGGACATCATGATCAGCGTTGAATATGAAGATGATGACATTACAAGAGAAGTTTTCGCTGAGAAGTATGTCCAACACATTGAGGGGCGATACGGGAAAAGGGACAACATCATGTGTATCACTGTTCCAGTTGAAGAGAGAGATAAGAAGTTCATTATGGATTCAGGAAGTGGACATGACCTGATCTCCGCCAAGAAGATTGACAGGATGGACCTGCCAACCTATGATGACACGGTGGTGAACTTTCACACTGCCAATGGCGTCACAAGTTCTACCAAGCGATCAGACATCAAGTTCGAAGCCTTCGATGAACCTGCTCAAGCACATATCCTGGAGGACACGCCATCAGTGATGTCAATGGGGAAACGTTGTGTGGACCATGGATATTCGTTCATATGGCCATCCGGGAAAACTCCATATATGCTTGACTCCAATGGCAACATCACTGAAATGACTGTCAAAGACTACATCCCTTATGTTTGTATAGATCAAAAGAAGAAGAGGGGAACATCATCGAAGATTGCCAAAATCCTCAACATCATCAGTGATGAATGTTCTACATCCGAGGGTGAGAGTCTTATGGTCATTGACGGTGAAAGCGGTGACGAGTTGGAAGATCTAACCGACAACGTCGGACGGTCGAACAACAAATCACCAAAAGGAGCCAAAGTCAGAAAGAACAGAAAGAAGAAGACAAAGACTTTGCCCGAGGTTGCTGTTGGAAGTGATGCAGGTGATGCTGAGGAAATGGCATGCTATGAGGATGAACATGACGATCCTAGAGATGAGTATGCCGAGTTCGATGATGATGAAGGTTACGATCCAAGTATTGGTCCAGAACCCGAAGAAGGTGAGCATGACGTAGAAATTGAAGAGATCCCTGAAGGAGAGGCACACGACGATGATGATGTCATCGATGTAGATGAAGAAGATGGAGGTGTCAGACTCAGCAAAAGAGGAACGCTAAAGAATGAAGCCAGATCAAAACTCCATCTATTGACCCATAGATACAAGAATCCTTATTGTGAGTCATGTGTACGTGCAAAGATGAAACATCGAAAGACGTTTCGTGGTGCATTTCAGCGCAAACTCACCAAATTCGGAGACTTGGTTACGTTTGACTACGTGGACAACCGCCGCATAGCTGAACAAGACTATGGGGACGACAAAACGATATTTGTCATCCGAGACAGATACACGGGTATGATACAGTCCTACCCTTCCGCCCGGAAGGATACAGATGCAGTCATGAGGGCGGTAAAACAATTTATGGGACGGAGAAAAATCCGTGAAGCCTATTCGGATGACGCACCCCAATTCGACAAAGCAATGAAGGCTTTGAAGATTCCCATGGACACGTCGTTGGCCGGGAAGACCAAACACACTTCTCTTGCCGAGAGGACCAATCAGTTTGTGTTGGTAGCAACTACTACATGTCTACTTGAAGCCGGCATTCCACCATGTTTCTGGATGTACGCCATTAGATGTGTCAGTCATTTGCTCAACATTGAACCTAATGATGATGAGGTCAGCTCTTGGTGCAAGCTTCATGGTGAGGAATTCAAGGGAAAGAGGATACCTTTTGGTGCATTAGTATACTTCAAACCAAGTGATGCCCGTGCAAGAGAACAGCAACACAAATTTGATCCTATGGGTATTCCCGGAGTGTTTGCCGGATATTCACTGGGACCGGGCTTGCATTGGTCAAGGAAGTATCGTGTTTGGGCTTTATGCGATTGGACAAAGCAAAACTTAGCCTATGATGCTGAGAAACCAATTGCAAAGCTACGCACACCTCATTACACCGAAAAGGTTGAGTTGAAGGATCCCTTAGAATTCCCATGCAAAGCTGAATATGAGAGGATCAATGTCACAATTGAAGGTCTGAAGGTCAAAGACAGGTTGGATGGGAACTCTGAAATGTTACCACCTCCGCCACCACCTGACGATGATGAGGATGACGATGATGATGATGGAGGTGATGGCGGTGGGCACCCTTCATCGAAGGTCCCACTTAACAAGTCTGGCTGAAAGATTGTTGGGAAGATTTGACAGCCCAGCAAGAATGGGACCACCAGGTATTGACAAACCTGCTCACCCTGACCTTGATATCCCTGAAGGAGGTCCTGAACACTACTCCATCGGGAAGGCTGGTGATGGGATTGTTTATCTGAACGATGATGGTGAATGGGTGAAGTTGAACACTCGTGGTCATCCCTACCGAGTTGATGAACGCGGTCGTCGTCGTATCTCATCCACTACAAGGCCATCTAAGTATTCTCCAGAAGAGTGGCGAAAGATGTCTCATGATGTACGAAAAGGGATTGCCAAAGCTGAGGAGAAGAAAATAGAAGCTGAAGTGGAGAAGAAGAAGAGCGACGCGTTGATCAAGGCAAGGGAAGACAAGAAGAAGAAGAAAGAAGAGAAGAAACGCTTGAAGTTAAAGCCAAAAGATGATGATGAAGACCACATTACGGGTGTAGCCAAACCGCAAGACCATGTGTGTCGAGGAAAGGTGTTTCGTTATGGCAAAACGTCCTCATCTCCCACCGGGAGTAGGACCAATGCTGATCATGGAGCATTGTCTTCCTCATCCGACACCGACGTCCCCGCTGATGACGACTTTCTCATCGAATGGGACGAGTGGTCTGAAGTTGAAAAGGGACATGGCCCGAAGGCTACTTGGCATAATGAACATATGTATGACTTCAACCAGGGAAAGGTAGTCGCAACCGCAACTTTGCACGATGCCGGACCCAATGTTCATAATCCTTGCAATGAGGGTACGAGTTTTCATTCATTTCCATGCATGCCGTGTATCCATCAACATGAGCAACATCGAGAAAAGATCATCACGGATGATGGTGGAATCAACATCAACAAAATGTTCAACACGGCAGTTGCAAGACCCGTTGGTAGAAAGGAGATGATGGAAAACGAAGACGCCCGTAAGGCCATGAGAAAAGAATGGTTAGGTCAACATGCAGCTGGAGTATATGACTTCAGCGTGGTCAGAGAGTATGATGATGTTGTTCGAGAGGCAAAGAAGAATGGCACTGAGGTGCACATGGCCAGGATCCATGGAATCTGCGTAGAGAAGAACTATCAACTGCCGCAGGGAAACCCCAGCAGAAAGTTCAAAGGACGAGGAGTCTTATTGGGCAATCAGGTGAAGAATCAATTCTGGGAGGCTGCCTTCTTCCAGGACTTGGGCAATTCGCCTGCTACCTTTGAGGCCTCGCGATGGGCAGATTTTTATGGGTGTTTATCGGGCCATGGAGTAAAGTTAGCAGATGCTATTCAAGCTTACATTCAAGCCGTCCTTACAGGGCCACCATGCTGGGTAGAATTGCCCGAAGATGCATGGCCAGACGACATTGACTTTCGGAAGTTCCGTAGACCAGTAGTGAGATTGGTTAAAGCACTTTATGGTCATCCTGATTCAGGTACAATGTGGGAACAACATTGTGATCGGAAAGTACGAGAGTTAGATTTTGTCCCAGTTGGCGAAGAGTGGCCATCAATGTACTTCCACAAGAAACTTCAATTATTGCTTGTTATTTATGTCGATGACTTGAAACTGGCTGGTCCGGAAGAGAACCTGACTAAAGGATGGGAGATGCTACGCTCTAAGTTGAACATTGAGCCCGAGACTGATTTAGGACTCTATTTGGGATGCATTTTGAGCAAAGGATCTTCTAAACTTCATGATGGTACCCCGGTGTCAACTATGACCTATGACATGGAAGGTTTGTTGAAACTGTCGGTTGAGAAGTACCTCGACATTGTTGGTAAAGACACCAAGTTGAAACATGTATCAACACCAAGTTTGCCTGAAGAGACAAGGAAACACAAGTCTAGAGCACCATGTCCAGGGGATCCCAAGAAGAAGGTTTCCTGTCCCTGGTGTTCGCACGAATTCGATCCAGATGCTCCTGAGTTTTACAAACCTGGAACCACAGGGGAAGACGTCTCCCCTGGGGAATCTGCTCGAGGCGCATTAGCGCCACATGCTGCCAGCGTGCTCATGAAGTTGCTGTACGCTGCCAGGATCGCACGATTCGACTTGTTACGGTCTATCAATTCTTTGGCCAGGAATGTGACCAAATGGACAGTCGATGATGATGCCAAGTTGTATCATTTAATGTGCTACGTCAATTCAAGTTTGTCGAAACGTATGACTGGTTGGGTTGGCAACAGATTTGATGATTTATCATTATCATTATTCGCAGATGCGGACTTTGCAGGCTGTGCACAAAGTTTGAGATCAACTTCTGGGTCTCATATGCACATACAGGGGAAACAAACCCGCTTCCCATTGTCTGGAGGCAGCAAACGGCAGGGATGCGTAAGCCATTCCACACCTGAGGCTGAAATCGTGGCGGCAGATGTCACACTTCAAACGATGGGGTTGCCTGCATTAAGTATTTGGGAAACATTGACAGGGAAATCGCCCAAACTATTGTTTCATGATGACAATCAGGGCATGATCGGTGTTGTCCGGTCGGGTCGTAACCCCACTATGCGGCATCTTGAGAGAACCCGTGGCATAGCCATCACATCTCTTCATGAACATTTTACAAGGGAGAACTACGTATTGATGTATGAAGTTACTTCCAAAATGGCCGCGGACATCCACACCAAAGGATTCAAGAATCCCCTGTCATGGAAAAGAGCTTGCATGCTTATCAATTTATTGGACCCTGGTGACATCGTTTCGAAGGAACTGCTCGACATGGTTTCACCGACCACCAACGTCGACACCACGGTTCGCCAAGTTTTTCAAACCAAAACAAATGATGTTCCAAATTTTCCCTACACTGAAATTCCTATTCTACCACCCGAAGTGTATCAGAAGGGACTTTCAGGCAAAGAACAAGTGCAACAGTTACCCGGTATGGACCCGATTTTGGTCGTCAAGACGCCAACTTATTTCCGGAAACGTCCAAGTGGCTTATCATTACCCAAAGATTGCTTACGCAGTACTTGGATATTGACTCATGGCAAATGGATAAAAGTAGAGGATCGAGCTCACCCAGTTCAACAACAAGACCGTTTTGATCAATGGGTAGAACGTGCTTGTTTCCAATACCATTCAGGTGGTAGCGATCATCTGCCATCGGCAGCCGCTACATGGCGTTCCGGGCAAGTCTCAACGCGACCCCCGGCGTCACCAGAACGACCAGGGCCTTCCGTGACGGTGCCATCTCGTCAGACCCACGTCCAGAAATATCCACAATTGACTATTGGAGTTGATTTGTTGTTTTGCCACCAATCCCATGGAGATCAACCCGCAACCATGCATGCAGCACCTCTTGGCACTGCTCGAGTGATCAACACGCTTCTTCGAGTTGTTCATGGGGGGAGTTCAGGTTGGGGTAGCCTTCCAATGGGATATCCTCCAACGGGGGACCCCGAAATCAATGATGACCCATATCCTACGGAAAACAAGGACCCAAATCGACGTCGCATTGTTTTTGCCGGTGGTGAAGTAGCTCATCCAAGAGTGTCAAGAGATGTACTCATCAATCCCAAACCTTCGAGAAGAACACGAATGAACATCCAAAATGAGAAGTGTAAAGATGAGTGGATATGGAAGGATGAAACTACACTGGTGAGAGTGCACAAAACCCCAAGAAGGAGAATGTTCATTCCCAAAGAGGCTGACTTCTTACCATGCAAACTGAAACGATTCCGTGATGATCGAGAAACTTATCAAGTGTTTCAATCAAGTGGAAGGACAATCAATGATTCATGGAGGTTAGCTGGGAACAATATTGAACGTACGAACAGGAGAAATGAATTTTGGACAGGAACTACAACATTCAGAATCATATCCAACGCTGATATCGACAATCTATTGGACAGTGGATCTGATGTGGAGGATAGGGCATCGTGCCAGAACTCCGTAGTCACCTGCACATTTGATGGCAACATGAAGATCATACCTCTTGATGACATGTTTGTTGCCCATCAATACAAGCTGAAGCATGAGACCAGAAAGGACAAAGACTGGGATATCAAAATGGCACTACACAGGAAGAACAAGACAACGTTGATGTATCATTTCCGAAGATCATCTTGCGATTTTATTGGAGAGTTTCTCAATGAGAAAGTGGTACTTTTGGAGTTACATGAATTGAAAGATGAGACTCCATGTCTGTTAATGATGTGTGCCGAAACACAAAGTATCATGACGAAAATCCACCGCAAAGATCGATTCAAGTTGATGCACGTTGTTACCATTACCGAAGACGACAACTTGATGTCAAACTTTGGTAGAGCCAAGTGGCGAAGATGCGTCCGGAGTGCAAGTGACTGCGTATTCTTCGCTGGGCCTTGCACAGGTGGATCGCCGTGGAATCGTTTGAACAAAAACGTCAGCGAAGTCACTGCTCACAATATTCGCATGAAAGCATGGTTGTATTGGGAACTTTGGGAAGAGTTTTCATTGTGTTTGCAACGTGTACATGAGATGTGTGCAATGGCATTGTTGGAGCTGCCCCGTGGATGCGATTATTGGAATGATGAGAGGATGAAATTCATGGTCAATGGTACAGACTCTGTTATTCATGAGTTTGATGGATGCATGTATGGTTTGAAGTCACAATTCAAAGATGCAGGCACTTCCATTAAGAAACCATGGAGGATCGTATCGCGGGGGGGTTCATTTTCTGACTTGCATGAGAAGTGTGATGGCTCACATGCACATGGTCCATGTGCTGGTAGAGAAACTCGTGCAACACAATTATACACGGAAAAGATCGTGAGATGTATAATCCGAGGAGTGAAGAATCAAATGCTATGGAACAATGCCAAAGGGATGAAGCAACCAAAGAAGAACAGTAGCACAATGAGCATGTCCAAACCAAGGAATAAGGCATGCACATGCATTTCACTCAGTACTGTTGAGGATGAACTTAGAATGATCCAACATTGTGGCCAACAACTACTTGATTGGATTTGCCGCCGAGGTGGCTTGAAGGTGAAGCTAGGACTTATCCCTCACCGAGGGACGTCCGTTGCCGATCCGGATTCCCCTCTGGCTGGTATCCTTGCTGCGATGGCCGAGAAGAAGCTGATTGCTGTTTCGGCAGCAAAAGGCTATGCAACATTGAAGAACACATTGACGATGGTAGAAACGAAAGGTCAAGCCGACCAGCTGCCTCGACAATTCTCGACTATCGACGAGGCTGATGGAAAATTCTACCCTGACCGAGATATTGGCAACTGGATCACAGTTGTGAAGGTGCCGCCGTCAGTGGTGGTTGCATTAGCTTTCGTTGCTGGTAGGATCCATAGATTTCATGTATCCCATGCAATTCACCTTCTCCTGAAGTTGATGATGCAAGTGACCGATGAGGGTGAATTGGGTCTTACCGTGTCAGATTTTGTCGACAAGGCTTCCAGACTGTCAAAATTAGTGGAACGCGGAGCTCGCGGTGATGACTTTAGCTTCATCAAGCTGATCAGCACCATGGAGTGCGCCATTAGAATAGATGAGTTTTGGGAGACCTTGAAAAGCCAGTATTCAGGCACAAATAACATGATCAATAGGACTGTGACAGTCCGGCAGCTTAGAGAAAAGATCTCAAATACGAGCATTGTCAACATGGGATCATTGAACCAGTCACATCCTCCGCCCAATAGCATTTGTCAGCAAATCAGATTGAGGGCATCATGGTTTCCAATGACCAGAGTGTACTGGGAGAAATGGGCATTCAATGTCATGGAGAGGGAAAAGACCAGCGGGCCCGAAGTCGAAAAGAGAGCCAAGGCGCTCTGGGAGATCTTAGAGGGCGAAGGCGCCAATCTTGGTTACGCGCTTCGGCGTCACAACGCCAAGATGCACCAGGCCGGCACTCCCGGTCAATCCATCATCCTTCAGGATGTTTTAGATGATTGGGTTTCCATGAGATACGACCTGACCCTCGAAAGAACGGCCGCTGTGATCCATCTTCAGACAATGCTCATGGCATCGGCCATGCTCCATGAATGGGCCTCGAGGATGGAAACATTCACGGACTTCCAGCCCATCAGAAAGACCATCATGAACAAGTTGAAGAACGTCAAAGGGTCTTTCGATCTCCGGGACGACATCTGGGAAGTTGGCGGATACAACATCGCCAGCGCAGATCAGGGCTCATTCGACTCCATCGAGAAGAGGAATCGCACCTTTTCTTGCATACGCGACTTCGTTACGACTACTTCGTCGAGCCAAGTGGCCCAAGGAGTCACCGAGATCAACCACATTGATGGATGGGATGTCCCGCTTCTGCCAAAAGACGGTCGATATCCTCCGGCCCAAGCAGTACCACCAACCTGGGACCCTCATCCGATCGTGATGATGAACCAGCAGCAGACAGCGGCTGATGATGAGAGAAGGAGAGCCCAGGCAGGGCCGACACCTCCTCCTCCTCCTGAGCCAAAGGCGCGTCCATCCACCACCGGTGGTGACGCGACCTCCTCAGCCGGAGCGACTGGAAGCTCTGCTAAGCCACGTCCGAAAGCTCGGCCAACACCACCAGATCATCCACCAGATTGGGTCGTCTCAGACCCGCCGATTGGCTACAAGCTATTTTCATCATCTTGCCCTGATCACCGAGGAACCATGTTTTCTTCCTCTGCATGGATGGACGAGAACGGTGCCTTTCTGCTTTCAATCATCCAAGGTCCTACAGCTGCTGGGTCCCATATATCAGGCTGGGCACAGTATTTGCGAAGAGTGACAGCATATGGTTGCATGGTTTTTGGTGTTTGCAACAATGAAGTTGTTACAAATGCAGATTCTGCCCGTATTTCCGAGAAAGATTGGTTGAAGTGCTACAGCCACATTGCAAGAACGTATGGGATGACCCGTGCGGGATGCTATTTGTCAACCGCCGGGCTGTTGATGATGCTCGGAAAGAACGACAGGGAAGTGGCCAATGAATCTGGAATGGGGAAACTTGTCAAGATGATACATAATCCATTGGCATGTGAGATTGTTGAAAACCCCAAAGTCCAGAAGAACTCTGATGTGTTGTCTGGAAAATTCAGACAGGGAACTACCGTCCTGATTACGGACTTGGCTCACTATGTCAGAACATCATCTGGCAAGCATGACTTGGGAATGGGCCTGTACGACATGGGATGGGGCATTGATCTTTTCAAAATCCAAGATGCACCACCTGTACTTCCCATTGGCAAGTTCAGAGAAACTGTCAGCAGAGTTCTCGATTTCTTGAACAAGGAGCAGCATGACCGTGGGCAGATCACTGTGCACGTATGGATATCGCTCCAGTTCCTGCATGAAGCCAAGCCTCCGCATACGGTGATGGCACAGCCATCTTTCCCAAAGGAGTTCATCAACTGCGTGACTCGCCTAGATCAAGCCGTATCACGACCCGTGATCGTTGCCATGAATACTGATTCTCTTTTCAATTGCATGGACTCAGTCACATCACGACTTGCTGTTGAATTGACTGAGGGTTTAAGAGGAGAAGGTATCATGGTAACTACTGATCAAAGAATGTGGAGGTCAATGTATTCACAATTTGGCAGCCAGTTTACAACAATGAGGGCAACAAGGAAAGGAACACTTGGCAAGAATGCCATTTGGTCTGTGATTGAGAAGAACCTATTCCGTCAGCGCGTTTTCCTCATGTGCGCCACCAACAGGGAACATGTGTCAACCCTCAACGAGGGAGCATTTCGTCCCAAAAATTCTGGTGTGAATGCAGAAATGCTGGCTGAGATGACGGGCCCTACTCAGGTGTTCAGGATTGCCAGCGGCGACATGACGCCTGAAGATTACGCCAAAGGTGATGCAGCGATCTACCAAAAGGGCGCACCTCCTGCTGACACCCACACCACAAGGTTCAACAAGGACAAGCGACACAAGGCCCAGTGGATTGAACCAATGATTGGGTCGCATGAGCTTGAACCTGAGGAATCATTCAATTGTTATTGGTTCCCAGTGTACCCTGACAATGTTGACTTTCTATGTGGGGAATGCAGAGCTGCCAAGACTGTGGAAGCAATTGAGATTGCTCAGCACAATCCCTCCACGTGCATCAATTGCTCAGCGAACACTCAGGACCATTGCCGCAAATCGGCTCCTACGCTGGGTGCACGAAAGTCGGTGCTCTTGCTTGCTGCCCGACTGAAAGTCGCTTTCAAGAATTGCGGCTTGGACAAACTTGACATCAGCAAGGACTTCCAGAAATGGTTGGTGTTTGCAGCTGCGTCTGTGATCAGCAACAAGCAGTTGAGGTATGGTGAGGAGCTGATGAAATCTTTTTTGTCTCACATGGGAGGGGTGCGTATTCCTCACAACCAGGCCAAAGAGATCTTCAAGAACGGCCGAGGAAAGCAGTTCAGCATCTACAGAGAAAGAATCCAGGACAGAGGCTCCGGCAAATGGGTTCTTGCATTCAGGGTCACAAAAGATTGCGGCAATGTCGCGTACAAAGATTTCTTTGAACAGGTTGCAGTTCCCGAGATCAAGGAGAGAAACGAGATCTTTGCTTTCACCAGAGCCTCTGCCAAGAAAGTCGGCGACATCATCGAATTCTGGCTTGGAGTTCTTGATGTGGCCAGCATGGCAAAGGGCGTGATCGACGTTTTCGATGATCACATTGAGCCTGCCCAATTTCTCAACGGCCTGGAGAAAGCTTTGACCGCATTTGGCTCCATGGCGAGAACCACCTTTACTACCAACGACAAGAGACGAGGATCCTTCGATTGCACTCTCCAACCTTCTGAGGCCGCAGAGGTGATGACTCTTGTCAACACCATTCCAGATTACGACAGCCTCACTGAGTTCGATTGTTTGACAGCCTGGGAGAGGAAGCAGGTGATTGACAAGTTCCGCGAGAGATACTGCATTGCGGATGATGTTGACATGGGCACTGGAGCTGACATGGGTGACGGGGTCGATGACGAATTGGGTCAAGGGCTATCAGCCCCTCCCGAGGAGGAAGAGACCAAGGATCCTAATGAAGCTGATGCAGAAGCAGCCCGTGCTTCAGAACAGTCTGGGAAACAGTATCTCTTGGATGCACTTGGAAACCTGTTCACAGCCTCTGATGAAGTCAATGTGTGCATCTTTTGCGGTAGCACAAGACATACTCATGATGAATGTGAAGACCCCAAACGGGCTGATCTCAAGAAAGCTCTTGACACAATCAGAAATGCTCTTGAAGGTGAAAGTTCTGGCTCCGATGTTGAGATGGAGCAGGAGGGTGAAAAGAAGAAAGAAGGATCTGGCGATACGGATGAGACCAAAGAACCAGCCGAACCAGACAAAGCCAGGACCGATGAGTACCACTGGTACGATGATAGCCGCCTGATGAGCGAGGTCGGTGATCTCGACGAAGCAGGTCGCTTCTGCATTGACGGCCACAACATTGTCAACGAAGGCCCAAACACACGCCATGAACTCGACGATGTGGTTCGAGATGCCATCATGCGTGGAGGAGGCGACATCTGGAGAGTTCCGGATTTCCTCGCGGCCTACACCGACAAGAACCACCCAATCCAGCGACATGCCCAATAACCATAATCCGGGTAGTGCTCAAGATAACCCAAACATGCCAATCTCATATGATAACCTTCCATCGACAGAGTCCACACACAACAACAAGCAGACTACTCCATTGTAGTTGACCAGTTTCAATACATTCGCGACATTCATGCCATAGCACTTTCCAAATCAAGACGTTTCCAGCAGGAAGATACCGTCACTGAGGAAGAGCGACGGTCGTTGCGCACTCTAGTTTGCAATACACTGCAGTAAATAAATACCAGGCCGGATTTGGGAAGTCGATTGGGATGGCTCCAGAGCAAGATAAACAGTGCCAAAGTTTCCATTTTGACTGAGGCAAACAGAGTGTTACATGAAGCAAAACAACACGCAAGCGTAGCCATCCAAATCCAACCAATCAAGATTCAAGATTTGCGGTGTGTAGCTTTCAGTGGTGCTTCTTTTGCCTCTGAGAAATGCCATGATAGTCATCAAGGTATTATATTGATATGGCTGTAGGAGGGGGTCGTTAGAATGAGAGAGGCGTGGTTGTATCATGCAGGCATAGACTTTGTAGATGGAATTGGCAGGAGAAATAGGGCGATAGCTGGAAGGAGAACGGCTGTTCTTTTGATTCCCCATATAGATCATGACGACTTTGCTGAGTTTCCAGTGGTCTGGGGCTGTGCCCAAAAGGAGGCAATCATTATAATGAGGGAGGAGGTATCGCTTGACTGGATGTGGGAGGAGTCGTGATGCTTCCAGTGGGTGGCTATCTGGACCTGGAGCTCGGCCAGTTTTTGTGCGGCGAAAAGCTCGATAAAGTTCAAACATAGTGAAGGCAATGTCAAGGTCTGCTTGTGGTGGAGCAAGGGGATCTTCAATAGGGTCTGGCAATGGTTTAGAATTCGAGAACGTGTGATTCTTCAGATTTAAGAGATGGAGTCCCGTCAGGTTTATTAACTGATTGGGTTCGTAGCTGCGTAGCTGGTATTTGGAGCGGATGCGTTTGATTGTTTTCCAGTGGTCGGAAGGAGAACCTATGTAATCAAGGTGGAGATGGTGGAGATTCGAGGAGATCCATCTTTGTTTGTCAATCTTGGAAGATTTGTTTGATCTTGTTACGGAGGGGCTTTTGTGTGTCCGGTGGAGCATTGGGTAACTGATCGATGAGTGAAATTCTATCGGAGGAGATGTATGGTTTGCGTGCCACTGGTGGAATTTGTGGAAAGCAGGAGTCTGCATTGAAGAGATAGTTTGGACCAAAGTGAATGCTGTTGAATCCGGGGGGGGAGAGAAGGGGGAAGGAAGTGGGGAGGGAGGGAAGAGGAGAAGGGGGAAAAGTGGAGAATCGACCGATGGGAGTGCGGGAGGTAACTCCTTTGAGGGCATTGGAATCGGCCCGATCATTGCCTGTGTTGCCAGTGTAAGATTTAACTTGCGGAGTTCAACAAAAGAATTGGAACGAAGACGATGGCCTGGAGGTCAGCTGTGTTGCTGGAGCCGTTGACTGTAAATGTGAGGGAGCCAACTGGTCCGTACAGGTTCGAGTGAATACTTTCAAAGAAAATGCCCTAACCTGCTGGATTTTGAGGAGACACATGAAATTGATCAGGGCAGGAGCCATCTGTGTATATATGCGGAGGAGCAAGTGAATTGGGAGGGGGTGGAGAGAAATGTAAGGATTTGAGAATTTTTTCCTGGTATTTGAGTTTGTGTTCGATGGAGGAGAAATCTCTCTTAGGAGGAGGTGGGGGGGGGTCTGAGATTGGTAAAACACGGGAGCTGCAATTTGGTAACAAGGACAAAACGGCGATGAAACCAGGGGAGTGGTACTGATGGAATGGATTTGATGGAGCTGAAGTATGTCTGGTGCTCAGCTCGACAAAGAATGTGAACAAGCACAGCATATGTGTCCAGAGCAGGAGACGTACAAGGTGGGGGTGGGTTGGAGATTTCAAGGTATGTGATGAGCTGTGAAGGATGGCGGAGTCGCATTGAGGAGGCGATCGAGAGTTCGTTGTCTGGGAGAAAGTCAATCATATAGGAGAGGTTTCAGGATGGGAGGAGTTCCATAAGTATCAGCAGAGAAAATAGCTGGGCCAATTTGGGACTGGAGGCCATCAATCTGATTGGAGTAGGGTCGGGTGCTAAGTCACCCACAAGTATCGGAATATATTCTGATTTGCAATGATTGAAAACTGTATGGGGGTGGTCCCAAAATTGATGTTTGCGATGTATGTCTGAGGAGGAGTCCTGCATAGTGGAAGGAGCATAAATTCTAGAGAAGTGCAACTCGATGTGGGCGGGTATTGAGAATTAGGACTGCAAGTCGTGAGTTCCATGGATGGAAATCGTAGACCATGGGAAAGGGCAGTGTAGGGATTGCAAAGCCTACTCCGGCATGTGGGTCTTCAGGGGATCCAGAGAGATAAATATGAGAATGAGGGAGTTTGAGAATGTCGGTGTGGGTAGACTTGGTCTCTTGAAGACAATAGATTCCCTGTGGAAGGCGGAGTATAACTTCTTGAAATTGAGTATTTTTCCAACGCCGGTAAAAGTTTCACCATTCCATGTATATAGTTGCAATGCCAGGATGGAGTTGCCAAATTGTCGAGTCTAGCTGGAGGATCGTCCAATCTGTCACGGAGAATGTATTTTCGAAAAAAGTTTGCTCTTGAGCAAGAGGTATGGGTAAGAAAGTGTTGAGGATAATGGCGCTTTTGGGAAACGCTGCTAACTTGCACCTCTTACGCGGAACCAGATGGTATTGGCCAGGTGGAACCCATCCACCGCAGGCACTGGGAGAGCCAATCACGGTATGCTCGGCGGTTTTGTCTTCCGTGATAAAGATAATTTTCGCGTCTGAGTGTTATAGCTGTTTTCGGAGCGTAGGTTTTGATGTGAGCGGTTCCGCGACGCACGGCAGGCACTAGTCTTTCTGGGAGGAGGGCTCTTATATCGGTAGGCGAAAAATTAACTTTTGGAGGGACCGTGGTCTCTCTGGCGGCCCCTGTCAGCTTTAGCTATTTGTGAAGGAGATTTCTCCTGTGTCCCGTAAAGGATGGTACTGCCTTTTGCCCCTTCAATAAAATCATATCGAGGTATGGTGATAACAGTATTTAATGTTATGAACTAACATTCCATTTTAAATTTTAAAGTTATTTCTTAGGGCACTTGTCAAATTCCCAGTGACCTAGGTAACATTGGCAGAAGTGGCAAATGTTTCCAGGGATATTACCATTATAGATAAGCCAAAATTGGTGCAAGGAGTGCACTTGTGTGCCTGATAGATAGCCAAAGTCTGTTGGCCATTGATTGGCAAAAAGTTGGGGCCATGATTGACGCATTGGCTCGCAAACGAGCTGGACCTTCAATCCAGAAAAGTACTGTTTGGGGATATGTAAATGAATATGAACAAGGTTTAGAGACAGAATAAATCACATCGAAGGTCAATGTCAAAAAGGATTGCACGAGGTGAGCTTTTGTCACTTCATGGAGGCTCGATATGAAACCCATCAGATTGTGAGCTTCGCTGGTGTGTAGTGAATCAGATTGGGCTTGGTTCAATATGAATTGCTTCAGTAGGAATTGCTTCAATAGTGATAGCCTCATGGGCTGGCAAGCTGTTTCTCGGAATGCTCTGCCTTCAATAAGAGCTGAGGATGCGAGGTGGATACTGTGTCCAGCAATGACTTCAATAGGAACTGCTTCAATATGTGGGACAGGTTGTCCAGGTAAAGGAACTTCAATAAGAATAGCTTCAATGGGTGGGACTGCAAGTCCTGCGAGCTATGCATGAGCTGGTACAGGCAGTTGGACTTTTGAGTCCAGGAGCGACTTCAATTGGAATTGATTCAATAAAGAGGACAGTGAGTCCTGGAAATGCCTCAATAGAAACTGCTTCTATATGGACATTGAGTCCTTTGGATCTGTTTCCTGGATAGGGGTGTAATTGTCTGGGAGGAGGTGGTTTTGGAATGGGTATAGTTTATGGTAAGCAAAAATTGACATGTACTTGCAAAAAACATTGAACATACCCCAAAAAACAATTTCATGGAAGATGACCAGCTGGGACTTAGAAGAGATACAAGCAACCGTACCGCGTGCACTTTGGCAAAGGTGGTCAAACAATTCGCAGATACAAGGAACCGTCAGAATTGCACATTGGCCAAGTCGGTGAAAAAATCTCACGGAAATGCTCAGGTGGCTGAGGAAGTCGCTGATGTAGGCGAATGTGGCCAATTTGATGGCCAGAGTAAACTGTTCACCCTTTTCACATAAGGGCAGGAGCCACCCTGCAGCTAGGCTAGCGGCTAGTGAAATGAAGAATAAGGAATAAATTAGTACGAACAAAGCGAGCACCCTTTGCACATAATGGCAGGAGCCACCCTGCAGCTAGGCCAGGGACATGAAGTCTTAGAAATATTTCTCGCAGGATGGTGCGAATTGAACTGTAAGAAATCAGGAGCCACCCGACAGCAAGGCCAGCGAAGAATAGCCGCACAAAATTTTGATCCAATATGTTGAAGAGGGAACTCATTGCCGCGATCAGGACGATCAAAAAGCCCATGGCAATGGCAAATAAAACGCGCAAAGGGGTAGCAGCGAAACAGCGGGAAGCTGAAAAGTGGCAAGCTAAAGCTTGTGCCGAATGCCTATACATACATGCATGCATACATGCATACATACATACATAGATACATAGATACATACATACATACATACATACATAGATACATACATACATACATACAGAGGTACATAGATACATAGATACATACATACATGCATACATGCATACATGCATACATACATACATGCATACATGCATACATACATACATAGATACATAGATACATACATACATACATACATACATACATACATACATACATACATACATACACAGATACATACATACATACAAACATACATACATACATACATAGATACATAGATACATAGATACATAGATAGATACATACATACATACATAGATACATACATACATAGATACATACATGCATACATACATACATGCATACATACATACATACATACATGCGAGTGGGAACTAGGCTACAGCATCACTCAAGTTCCCATGTAAATAATCCTTAAGTTTCCACGGTCAAAGGGTCACTTTGCTGCCCCTTTGGATCAAGCCACCCAACTGCAGTCGAGTCGCAAAAGAAGCTATGCAGAAGCTTTCCTCCGTTGGACATTGAGCATCGCAATAAGAGCATCTAGGAACAAAAGAGACTAATTCCCAAGGGAACATCCGTTTCACAGATTATCAGCCGTAGGCCTCCTCCGGAGCCTGCGAGCGGGTGCCTGCGGACCTTACACAAGATGACTGACGAGGAAAACAGCGACAACGCATTCTCTTTTGCAGGACATGCCGCCGCACCAGCTGCCGGCACGCAGTCAAATTCTTCACAGAGTTTCGATACTGGTGGAAGTGAAACCTCTGAACTGAGACCAAGCTTACCTAAACGAACTCTGGTTGCCCCAAGGGGAAGACAGCTATCAACGCTTCCGGCACTCGAAGACAGGGACCATACACCTGGGAAAAGAAGATCATCTGCCCGACAATCGTCGCCTCCGATGACACCTAGGACTAAAGCGAAGCCTACATCCTCAAATCCGCCTTCACCGATTCAGGACGCTACACCATCAGGAGTGGGATCTTTTCAGCAAGTGAATGCTCCATCAAGTGGTAGCGACATCTTCACTGCCTATCAGAGTGAATTGACAGAATACAAGACTTCACTGGACAGAGCTACTGAAGAGGAATCTGTACTTCAAGCGAGGTTGACGGAGATGGCCGCTTATGCCAATCAACAATTTAATTTTCTGGAGAACACCACTCATCAAGAGATGACGTCGATGGCTCAACAACTTCAAATCCTGAACTCTGAACTGCTTGCTGCACAGCAAGAAGATGAAGGTGCAACGTACAGGATCGAAGAGTTGGAGAGGTATCGAACAATGTCGAATGAAGCAGCATCTCACCTGGAATTTCAATATTCACAACTGAGATCTGAATTCAATGAACAGATTGGACAAGCGAATGCAATCATGGTACATGTGGGCACAGATGCGAACGCTCACATTAACCAACTCAGACTGGAACTGGAGAACGCAGAGATGAACGCAAAGCAAGAAGCTCTAGCAGTCGGCTATGCTAACGACCAGACATGTGCACTACGCATCGAGATGCTCGAGATTGCCAATCAGAACCAGACGATGAAGCACACTATGTCGATGAATGTTAGACGACTGGAAACTGAGCTCGACGCTGCCGATATGAAGAGGGATGAGATCACGAGAGAATTCCGTAGTAACATAAGATCCGAACATGACCGGTATGCCGAATGTCAACACCATTTAGCTTTGGAGGAATCACAACTTCGATTACAACTGGTTCACAATGAAGGTCTACATTCACGACTAATGACATCAGAGAGCAAACTTACCGAAGAATCCTCATCTGAATCAAGTGGCATGCGGGACTTCAGGATCATGGGACTACGTTCTGAATTACACATGAAACAAAGCCTTTTGGACCGAATGCAACATCAACTGACTGAATCGAAGAATCAGTATCATGAACTTTCCTGCCAACAAGCAAGGAGATCATCACCAAGTAGATCACCACATGGCGAGCTACAATATGACATGTACATGCAAGTGTTACGTGAACGTGATAGTCTCAAGGTATCCAAGGCAGAAGTTGACAATTTGTACTCTCGAGCCAGAGCTGAAATCCTTGACAATGAGAATCTGCTCAAGACATACCAGAAATCTTACGATTCAATTGGTAAGAAGTATCAAGACGCTCTGGACAGAATCGATCATATGAGCAACAATCCGAATGTTACAAGTAACTTGTTCGACAATCTGCACAATGAGATTGATGACAGAGACACAATGGTCGCTCGACTCCACACTGAAGTTGAAGCTCAGAAGGAATCTCTTGATCGTGCTCGTAGAGACGCAGGTCGTGCTATCAGACAGCTAAACGACAGACGACTGGTGGTCAAGGGAGCAACTGATTATTCTATTCTTGAGAGTCATTTGACTGACATGCATCATCTTGCAAATGGACGTCAAGCTGAAGTGGAAGAGATGTCATGCACCATTGCTGCACTGAAGCTCGAGAACCAGGCTGCCGCATCTTCAATGCAACAGGGACAAGTTGTATTACATGGATCCTCCAGTAGTGCATTTCCCCGAAATGAATGTGAAGAGAAGTGCGCCAAGTTGCGAGCTGAATTGGAAGAAATGAAGCGCGAGAAGAATGAAGAGGTCCGATCTCTCCGAGACGAACTACAGAAAATGGAAGAGCGTAAAGACCATTACAAGAACAACTTCTCGCAAGCTGAGGACCGTGCTAATGATGAAGAACAGGAATACCGAGCAGAAGCTGAAGCATTCGAAAAGCTCAGGAATGAGTACAACACTAATGTCATGGAGTTGGAGAACCTTGAAAAGGACAAGTCGAAACCATCCATATCCCAAAGGGAATCGGAAAAGATTACTCTTCAACCATGGCCGAAGACTACTGAACTTTCTGCATGGAAGGGAAGTGTTGTTCATGAAGTTTGTGTTGCAAGCGGTGATCGTTATTTCAGTGATTGGAAAGATTGGTTAGCTCCTTGTCCTGCTGATCAACCAGACATGGGTCTACTAGCCAAAGCACCCGAAGTTAGATTCCAATCCATTGATGCCAAGCTCTCTAATGCTTTGAGAAAAGTCATTGACAATGCTGGGGACAAATCTATGCAAGTGAAGTATGAGATGTCCATGAAGAACCAGATGTATGGGAAGAGTGGGGACTTCATCAAAGGAGAAAGCTATTCGCGATGATTCTGATTAGCTTCAAGTCGCCCGATCACACTGAAGTTCTTTACAACTCCCACCACCTATACGTATTCAATTACTATGGGGATGACCAACTCGAAGCTTTCTACAACAAATGGCTTGACATTGTGTACAACATGAAACAAGATGATCGTCCTTCTGTGAACTCTCTGCGAGACACATTGTTCCGGAAAATCGAGAACTCAAAGCTCATGAGTTTCGACATCAGCCGATATCGAACCTTTGATGAAGGGCATCCTGAGAAGACATATGATTTCCTGATCAGCATGATCAAAGGTTACATTGCAAGAGGAAAACAGGAACGACTGTTAAAGGAGAGAGAGCGTGCAGTTAAACTATCATTGGCTTCATCCAAGACAACACCAGCTCTGGAAGACGTCGAAAGACCTGCCGCTCCCACCAAGACGAAGAAGGAAGACGCTGCAGCGGCCTCATCCACTGGTGATCCTCACAAAGGGAAGCCTAAGGCCAAGACGAAGATCGAAGCTGCATCCGTCCTTCCGACACCTTCTCCAAAATCTCACGCCGACAAGAACAACAAGAAAGGCAAAGGTGGGAAGGGAAGATCGTCATCACCCGTTGACAAGAAGAAGATCTTTTGCAACTACTTCTTCAACAAAGGTGGGTGTAACAAAGGCGACAAATGTCTTTACAGTCATTCCCAGAAAGTCTATGATGCCAAGATGAAAGGTAAGAAAGGGAGGACTAGAAGTAGAGATTCATCAAGAGGGAAAAGTGGGAGAAGTTCGTCATGAGCTGGATCTACCAAAAGAATTTGCTGGAAGTGGCAGAAAGGTGCATGTACATATGGAAGCAAGTGCAAATTCCTACATGCAGAACAATCACCATCAGCATCTTCAGAAAGAACCAGTAAGAAGACCCCAAAGAAGAAAGCTACTCCCATCACTATTGACTCCTTCTTTGACAGCGACAATGAAGATGCAATGGATTATTCCTCTCCGAGGGTAGCCAGCGCGAAGAAGTCTTCTGATGTTCGCAGGATCTCATTTGACATAGAACCTGAGGTGCACAAGATTTTCATTGAGAACTATCAGGAGGGTATGCCCAAGCGTATCTATCGTGATCCCAACAAGCCCTATGTTTTCAGGAAGATCGATGACCTAGTTGATGATCAGTCCAAGTCTGACAGCGTCCTCGGATTAGTTCGGGCGAGGGCTAGAGCAATCATTATGGACAACAATGGATTCCATCGTGATGTTGATGAAGTGAGAATCATCATTGGCCCGAAGTTCGACATGTTAGTCAAGCTGAACACCAACAATGAAGATCTGATTTTTGATGAGGAGCTTGTTGAACACGTGAAAGAGAATTCCCTCAAGAAGTCCAAGAACCTCATGTGCATTTCACTACCAGTCCAAGCCAAAGATCGCAGATTCATCCTTGATTCTGGAAGCGGACATGATCTGATCTCCGCACGAAAAGCTGAGAGGATGAACTTGAAGAAACGAACTTGTGATCCCATCATGTTCCATACTGCAAACGGTTCAACTGCTACTCAAACAGAAGCTGAGATTGATTTGGGAACTTTTGACATGACGTCTCACGCCTACGTATTAGACGACACTCCTTCAGTGATGTCTCTTGGGAAACGATGCATGGAAGAAGGATACTCTTTTGTGTGGCCTTCTGGCAAGATGCCGTTCATGATCACAAAGAATGGGGAACGTATTGACTTGACAATCCACGACAACATCCCCTACATTGATCTTGGAACATATGAATGCACTCCGTATGAATGCTGCAAAACATCCAAGATTCATGATCTACTTGAGCGTTTTCAAGATGATCTCAATGACTTTGATGATCTGGATGAAGTAGGTCGACCATCCCGAAGGGTCCATCTTGACGGAGAAAGCGGTCTAGAGATGTTGAATGAAGATCAAAAGAACTCCCGACATGTCAAAAAGCTCAAGAATAAGAAGAAAGTGAGAGCAGCCAACCGAAGAAGACGAATTACATCACCTGGAGAAGTAGCCCCACCTGATGAAGAAGACTATGAGCCAGGAACACCCTTTGATGGTCCTCCTGGTGATGAGACAGACTTCGAAGATGAAGGACACGGTGCTCCCGAAGAAGTCGCAGAAGGTGATGAAGACGACATCGAAGTCGATGTTGTTGAGGGTGAATCCAGGGTAGCCAAAAGAGGAACACTGAAGAGGGAAGCAAACAGTCTACATCACAAGTTGACTCACAGATACAAGAATCCCTACTGTGATTCATGCATTCGCGCAAAGATGAAACACTTCAAGACTCGTCGAGGTGCATACAAAAGGGAACTCAAGAAATTTGGCGACCTCATTACCTTTGATGCCGTTGACACGTCCAAAGTCCATGATGATGTGTTGGTACTTGAGAAGGAAGTTCTGGTCGTCAGAGACTGTTTTACAGGAATAATTGGTGCTTATCCATCTGACAGGATGACCAAAGCAATGTGGTGAGAGCGGTGAAACAGTTCATCGGCAACAAGAAGATCAGACAGGCTTACTCTGATCATGCTCCACAATTCATTGAAGCCATGAACGAGATGAAGATCCCGATCGACCATTCATTACCTGGAAGACCGCAAACCAACTCCATTGCCGAAAGAACAAATCAATTCATCCTGACAGCCACTTCTACATGCCTGTTAGAAGCTGGATTACCACCATGTTTCTGGAGAACAGCTATCCTTTGCGTATGTCATCTACTCAATGTAGAACCCAATGATGATGCGCTTAGTGCATGGTGTAAACTCCATGGATCTGAGTTTGCTGGAAAACTCATTCCCTATGGTGCCCGTGTGAACTATAAGCCTCCGAAGACCAGAGAAGCAGGACAACTTCACAAGTTTGGACCTGATTCTATTCCAGGCGTTTTCGCAGGATATCACATTGGTCCTGGGATGCATTGGTCAAGACAATACAAAGTATGGCCATTGAGCGAGTTTGTACATCAAAACCTTGGTGATGATGCTAGCAAACCAGAACATCGTCTCCTCAAACCTCATTTGACCGAGAAGGTCGAGATGGTTACTCCATTGACATTCCCATGCAAGAAGGAGTACGAGAGGGTGAACACGACATTGGAAGGAATGAAAGAGAAAGAACTTCTTGACGGTGATCCTTCCAGGACACCTCATGATGATGATGAAGATCGTGAACAAGACGAGGACGATGATGAGCTTGATGACGGAGATGAAGGTGGACCCGGTCCTAGTGGAGGAAAAGTATCAAATAAGCCTCTAGAAGCCACTGAGGGTATCTTCGATGACAAAGATCCAGAAGAAATGACTCTACAAGAACTCATTGACTCACAACCTGAGCATTGGAAGTCAGGCAAAGCTGGAGATGGAAAGGTATACCTCAATGATGATGGTGAGAAGGTCAAATTGAATGTCAAGGGCTACCCATACAAGATTGGAGAAGATGGCAGAAGACTTTTCAAGACTTCGTTACAACCCAAAGGGACATATTCTCCTGAAGAATGGCGTAAGCTATCTCAATCTGACCGCAACATCATCCTCAAGGCTGAGAAGAAGAAGTTAGAAAAGAAAGAAGCTGACGAGAAAGCCAAAAGAAAGGTAGAAGAAGTGAAGAAGAAAGCACTGAAGAAGGAGAAGAAAGATTCAAAGAAGGACAAGGACAAGCCCAAGTCCAAAGGTGACGAAGAAGGTGGCGAGGACGAGAAAGATGATCCGCACTCAAAGTCGAAGAAATCCGATGCAAGTGTTGGTGAAGTGTTGAAGAACAAAGTGACTTTGCCTATTACATGTTCGAGTGCATATCTTGACCTGTATGACATTGTTGATGATGATGATGATGTTCATGGAAAACGATTCATTGACTGCCGGAAGGTGAACGGAAATGTTGATGCTAGCCCATGTTCTGATGCTTCTACTGACATCCCGGACGACGAGGAATATCTCATTGAATGGGATGAGTGGTCGGAGATCGAGAAGGGCCGAGGTCCGAAAGCATCATGGAGTGGTGAAGTTTGGAACACATTGTCTGGTGTGATTTCGAGATCCTCCTCGGCTTCGCCGGGTGAATCGACAATGATCAAGAATGGCAAGTGTGTCAACGTCAAAGATATGAAGAACGCAGCCACTGAAGATGATGACGATCTCATAGCATTCCCTACTATGCCATGTACCTCTGCATCCAACAACATTCATCGAACTAAAGTACCAACAGAAGGCCTGGGGAACAAGCTCTTCAACGCTATGTTGTCTCGACCTGTAGGCAGAGCTGAGATTGAGTCTAACCCCAAAGCCAAAGAAGCCATATTAAAGGAATGGAAAGGCCTCCGAGATCAAGAAGTGTTTGATTTCACAATGGTTCGTGAATATGATGAAGTTGTTGCAGAGGCCAAGAAGAACAAGAAAGAAGTTCACATGGCTAGAGTTCACGGTATTTGCGTTGAGAAGAACTACCAACTTTCTGAAGACAATCCTGGTCGGAAATTCAAGGGTAGAGGTGTTCTACTGGGCAATCAAGTGAAGAATCAACATTGGGAAGCAGCGTTCTTTCAGGACTTAGGGAACTCACCTGCATCCTTCGAAGCCTCACGATGGGCCGATTTCTATGGATGTCTTCCTGGACATGCAGTCAAGCTTGCAGATGCGATTCAAGCGTACATCCAGGCCAAGTTGAAGGGACCTTTGTGTTGGGTGGAATTGCCCACCGATGCATGGCCTCCTGAGATTCAATACTGGAAGTTCCGTCGCCCTGTGGTAAGACTGGACAAAGCATTGTACGGGCATCCTGACTCAGGCACGATGTGGGAACAACATTGTGATAAAAGAGTTCAAGAGATTGGTTTTAAACCTATTGGTGAGGAATGGCCTTCGATGTATTTTCATGATGAGCTCAAATTGCTATTGGTGATCTATGTGGATGACCTTAAGCTTGCTGGGCCCTCCGAAAATCTGGCCAAGGGTTGGGAAATGCTACGCACCGTTTTGCGTATTGGACCCGAAACCGATCTGGGTCTTTACTTAGGATGTATTTTATCCCAAGGTGAAACCCAATTGCATAATGGTAAGAAAGTCAAGACTATAACTTACAACATGGAAGGACTGTTGAAGTTATCGGTTGAAAAATACCTTGACATTGTTGGTAAGGACACAAAATTGAAAAAGGTATCAACCCCAAGCCTTCCAGAGGAAACGAAAAGCAGCCCATACCGAGCTCCTTCCGATGGCAAGCGCAAAGTTGAGTGTCCTTGGTGTGCGCACTCCTTCGATCCAGAGATGCCTGCTCTCTTCGAGACGGGTAACTCACATCCTGGCCAAGATAGTGCGTCACTGAACCGAGGGAATCTAGCTCCGCATGCAGCTAGTGTGCTCATGAAGCTGCTCTATGCAGCCCGCATTGCGCGGTTTGACCTTTTAAGATCCATCAATGCATTGGCACGAAATGTGACCAAATGGACTAAGGATGACGACGCCCGTCTTCATCACTTAATGTGTTATGTTAATTCCACATTGTCCCTTAAAATGATAGGATGGGTAGGAGGCAAAATTGAAGATTTGTCGTTAGGACTATTTGCAGATGCGGATTTCGCTGGATGTGCTCAATCCTTAAGATCAACATCAGGATCGCACTTACAAGTTCAGGGTAAGTTCACAAGATTCCCACTTGCTGGTGGAAGTAAGCGACAAGGGTGTGTTAGTCATTCAACCCCCGAAGCTGAAATTGTGGCTGCCGATACTGCACTTAGGACTCTAGGAATCCCCGCATTAAGTCTGTGGAAGGTCTTAGCCAAAGTTTTTCCTCAGCTCCTGTTTCATGACGATAATCAGGGTATGATTAGTGTTGTCAGCTCAGGACGCAACCCCACCATGCATCATTTGGAGCGCACACATGGTATTTCCATTGCCTCCATGCATGAACATTTCCAAAAGGATCATTTTGTTTTGATCTTTGAAATTACCGCCAAAATGGCAGCCGACATCCATACTAAGGGCTTCAAGAACCCCATGGCTTGGAAGAAAGCATGTATGCTAATCAACTTGTTGGAGCCTCAAGACTTACAGAGTAAAGAAGTGTTAGATATGTTGCAACCCAGCACTGATGTCGACATGACTACTCGCCAAGTCTTTCAATCCAAAACTGAGGATATTCCAAATTTCCCGTACACGGAAACCCCTATTTTGCCAAAAGAAGTGTATAGGAAAGGGTTGACTAGTAAAGAGAAGCTACAATACTTGCCAGGTATGGATCCAATTTTTGTCGTCAAGCAGCCGGTGTTTTATCGCCCCAAGCCACCTGGCTTGATGGTACCGCCAGACGTGTTAAGATCCACATGGGTTCTTCTCAATGGTACTTGGACGAAGGTCGAACACCGTGCATCTCTGCCAGAGCAGGCTATCAGATTTGATAAGTGGGTTGAACGTGCATGTTTTCAATATCATTCACCCAACCAGCAGCCGTTGATCCCGGATACTGTGTCTCAGTCCACGTCAACGACTTCAATCCACCGGGTATTGTCGTCAAAGCACGTGCATGCCCCGCCTGCCCACTCGAGATTCCATCGGGACTTGAGTGTGTCCACACGGAAGAACCGTGTTGAGCATCCGGCCGACTCACCTATGTTGATGTTTTCGGTTGATGCATTGTTTTTAGACGCACAGAAGTCACCGTCTCAACACCCGAAACCCATTCATCAATGCCTTCAGCCAACCACACGTGTGATCAACACGCTTATGCGCCTTGTTCATGGGGGGAGTGAGGGTGAGGGATGGCATTCGAACAATGATGAAACTCCAACGGGTGCATGCCAAAAGCATCCAGAAGTATCAGCCATTAACGATACCATTCCACTTGTTAGCTCCACTCGAAAATCCCAAGGGCTAGGTAAGAAAAATGAAGACTATTGGCAGTGGGAAGGGGAAGAGACATTGATCCGAATTCATAAAACGCCTAGACGGCAGAATTTCGTGCCACAGGATTGCGAAGACTGTCCATGTGACCATAGGATCATTTGTGATGAAAGGGAAACCGAACAGAAGTTCAAGACGAACACTCGAGTGATCAAAGATTCATGGAGATTCAAGGGCGACAACAATGAAACAACTAATAAGTTGAATGAATTTTGGGTAAGAAAATCGACATTTAAGGTGCTCGCCAATGCCGAAGTGATCGGTGGAGATAAGAGCCACAAAGTGAATCAGGGGGTCATCACACTCTGCACCCAATGCAGTGAGCTGAATACCATTACTATCACTGACGTTTTTGTCCCATACCAATATCACATTGAAGTAGGCAAACATGAGGTTGACCATCCCAAAGTGTCGGTAATCCTTTGGAGAGATCGAAAGAACAGAACTCTGGAATTTCAATTGTCCAAATCACCTTGTGACTTGATGACATCCAAGTTTGCCAAGTTTTCCCTTACAATCAACTTGATCGAAGTTCCTCGAGATGTCCCTTGCTTCGTCCTGTTATGTTCGGAAGAGAGAAACTGGCTCACCTTTTTGCAAAACCAAATGAAAGATGAGCTGAAATTTCATGTCGTGCCCATGATGACATGCTCTCTCCGTACGGAATCAGTAAAGCAAGACGATGCCTTAGGACCAAACTCGATTCAGTGTTCTTTGCAGGTCCATGTACAGGAGGTTCACCTTGGAACCGAATCAACAGATGGTTCAGTGAAGCCACGACACAACTCATAGAAGCAAAGAAGCAGATATTCTGGGCGATGTGGGAAGTGTTTACGTCGATTTTGTGTGAACTCATCACCATGGGATCGCCGGCCTTGCTTGAACTTCCTAGAGGTTGTGACTACTGGAAGGACCGTAGAATGACTGATCTTGTTGAAGGAACCGTATCTCATGAGCACAAATTCGATGGTTGCATGTATGGCCTGAAGTCGCAGTTTCAAGAAACTCCCAAACCAATCAAGAAACCTTGGAAGATTGTCACATGGGGGGGGTGTCTTTTCCGAAACTACGTAGAAGATGTGATCGCCGTCATGACCATGCCGAATGTGCAGGTAGGGAAACTCGTGCCACACAAACATATACCAAATGGATAGCCAAGATCATCATGAAAGGTATTAATGAACATGTGATCAGAAACAGTCCATGTGTGAACATCAAAGTGATGAAACGTTGGAAGATCACTGCAATTGATGATAGACGGAAAACTGAAATGTCTCGTGATTCTGAGAATGTCCGCAGTCACCCTATCAAGTCGGTGACGACATCCGCCTGTGCCATCCGAGAGCCTGACGCCATTGACGTAGCATTCGAGCGCTCTCTACTGCACTGGTATTTTCCGAGATTGATATCTTCACTGATTCATTCCTCGTGTTTTCCATCATTTTCGTGTCTGCTGCTTTCTGGATTCGACTCCGATTTGTTGATACGTGGCCTCCGGTCCGTACAGCTATTGACGTTGATCGAAGCGTTGTCACTCGGCCTTCGGCCAGTGCAACTCACACCCTTGAAAGTCATAATGGCCGGAAGTGATGATTTGAGGACGTTAGGACAGTTCGCTGCCGGACGAATCACAATCGCCAAACAGGTGCTGAAAGACTCTGCCGAAGGTAGGATCAATGCCCGTCCTCCACAACAGTTCAAGGACACCAGAAACTCGAATTTCCGGAACATTCTGACAGAAGATGTTGCCAATGAATGGATTCGATTTGGAATGCCTCCCGTGATTGTATATTCAGCGTACTTTGCCAAGACCAGATCTACCAGTGAAGCAACTGCAGAAGCTTTGGAACTTGCATACAAGATTTTGCAACGCTCACAGGAATCTGAGAAAGAGTGCTCTGGATGGGACTTCCTATCGAAGGGATCGAGGTTCGTGAAGGTCTTCACTTCAAGGTGCCCATATGAACATGACACGGTAGGATTGTTGATGGACAAGGAGATCCACTCCAGATTGGACGAGCTGTGGATCGTTCTGACCAAAGGACATTTTCCTGAACCTTTCGACGATCAGAAGACAGCAGCGGCCTCTGAGGCGAAGATCAAGTACATGAAGCAACGATATCGAGGTACTCCATCATTCAGCACCGACCCTAGTGCTACCTCTTGGCTTGCCATCACTCGCACTCCGGACTATTTCAAGGTCATGGACGAGCTGGCTAAGGTCAATCCGAAATCCCCATCCGACAATCACAACTAAATAGCTGATGTGAGACTCATGGTGGACACTCACTTGAAACAGCTGGGATTTGCCCTGAGATATCACAATGAAAACAACCCTCAGGACATGATTATCCTTCAAGATGTGATGGAAGATGTGATCAATTTCGAAACCAACCGACCGAGAGGAAGGAGTGCCGCTCAGAACCATCTCTTATGTCTGATGGCAATTGGAACCACCCTGGAACGTCACAAGACAAATGCCCGAGGTGACCAGAACCTGGCGAAGGTCAACGTCTTGGCCGACATCCAACAGATCACCCTCGAAACCTTTGACATTCCACAAGGAATCCTGATCGGCCATGGATACAATGTTTCGATTGCTGATGAAGGCGCAAGATACACCGAAAAGGAGAAGCGCCATGCTTGTCACAGTGCACTCAAAGACTTCACAACCACCATGACCGAAACTCAGGCTGGAACTGGAGGAAGCATGCACATACTTTGATCTCTGGGATGTCCCGCTTGTTTTTCAAGATGGCCGACTACCACATGAGCTTGATGCATGGAACAATGAGGAACCAGCATGGGTACAAGATGGACCAACTGAAGATCCAAGTGCACCGGGTGGATCCGCTCCTTCGGGGGGACCACAACATCAAGCATCGTCATCATCCGGAACAACAATTCAGCCGAAGAAGATGCCAAGACCTCAGACGAGTGGAGATGCAACTTCATCTACATATTGCGGCATTCAGAACTGGACCTGGACCAACACCGGATGACACTGAAGCAGAGAAGGGCGATGATTGGACCCCAAGTGAAGAGTGGGTGAAGAGGAAGAAGCCTTCAAGTGTGGAAGTGAAGGTTCACGCCGCCGAAGACTATACCAATCAGGAGCAGCAAATTGCATTGCTGAAATCTGGTAAAGACTTCATCATTTCCAATGTGGAGGGCCCTCATTCAACACAAACTTATGGGAACAATCTATTGTGGAGACAGTATCTGAGAAGATTGACCTTCCATGCAGCACTGTCATTCAATATCCTGACCGAGGGCCAGTTGGATTCCCAGATGACCAATGAGAGTGACCATGAATGGTTGAGACTCTATCACTACATCACCACCTCCACCGAGTTCATCAGGTGCAAGGGCTACCCCGTGACCGAGGTGCTAGCAATGTTGACTCTTGGTGTCCAGGAGACAGTGGAGGGCGGTATCCGTCAGAAGATCAAAAGTTTGGGAAGCAAGATCGGACAATTCATCATTGAGAAGCCATGGGTAGACCAATGGGACAAGCTTGGGGGGCAAGTGAGGAACAATACGTCACTCATCCTGACAGACCTGACATACCAAACGAGATCAAGCTCTGGTGCCATTCAAGACATCGAAACTGGCCTCCACAAAATGGGCGCATCGTTTGTCAAGGTCTACCAGCTCCCATACGAGTCCCTGGAGGAACCCAAGGATTTCCTCAAGCTTGCCAAAGAGGCAGAGACTTTCCTACGATCAAATGCCAATACAATCCAGAATGTCACTGTGCACGTTTGGATTTATTTCACCGCACTGTTCAAAGGACAGAATCGAGTCTTGGTCCCTGACGATGATTATGTCGAAAAGTTGGCAGACATCATCGGTGACATCAGTATGAGCTCACCTTTGCCGATTTTTGTCAATGTCTTGACGAACGCCCGATTCTTTGGATCCCAATCTTCGATTGTTTCCATTGCGGAGGAGTTCTCGATAGCTTTGAAGAACAGAGGCATCATGCATTCCACCAATGAGAAATTCTGGAAGCAGATCTATGCTTGTGGATCATCTCCATTTTATTGGAGGAAGGGTGAGGGAAAAGAAGTCATCTGGGCCATGCTCGAAAAGTCCCTTATGAGACAGAAAGTCTTCTTGCATTGTGCTATGGATCACAATACAATCCCTGACTTGAATAAGGAATGTGTCCACGTGAAGAACACTGGCTTCGACATCGACACGATCAAGCGTTGCACTGAACATCCACGAATCATCCCACGCATGCGTCATGGGGACACGAACGATGCTACGACTGGGTCCACTGAGATCATTGGCGGCATGAACAACATGAAAGAATCTACCCAGAGGAGAGCATGGTCGGATATCCGACGAGGAGTCTTCATGCCGGAACCTTTGAATGATGTGGATGAACATTGGATTGAGGTGACCGAACATTCCGAGATGATGTGCAAGAGTTGCAAAAGTTTCGGAATGGGTGACCCCAGAACCGACTTCAACACAGAGAACAGGATGAGCTGCCTGAACTGTGCAAGCAACTGGACAAGATCAGGAATGTATGGTACCGAAATCATCAACATGGACGAACACACACACAAGATGCACGGGTTGCAGCCAGGCTGATCAATGTCTACAACAGCTGCATTGACTGGCGAGAGATGAATGCAGAGAATGACCTGAAAGGGTTCCTGCTGGCAGCAACATGTGCAATGATCACAGGATACAGCACATCATCCGACGTCCTCAAGCAGGTATCTCATCGAGGAGCCATTCGAATCCCAGCCTACATGGTGAAAGGAAAGTGCAGACGATCCTTGTTGTCACAGTTCGGTGTTCAACGTGAGACCCGAACCGAGAAGCTGGACAATGGCAACTACCGTGTGCGATGGTTTTACAGACTGCTCTGGGACGGAGGGAATGTTGCATATCATGACTACATGAAAACAGTGCTGACCAAAGAAGAGGTTGAGTCGATCCTGCCTCCGAATGCATCTGCAGAATTTATCGGTGACATTTTCGAATTTTGGCTTGGAATGCTGGAACTTGGAATTCAATTTCCGACTATGTTCAGAGGATGGGGGGCAAACCTTGACAGTTGCCTCGCAGGTCTGGAAGAATCGTTCTGGTTATTCTGCAATTCATGCCGACGTGCCGATACTGTCAACAACAAACGGAATCGATCAAGGAAGGCGTACATTCCTCAGGTCGAGAATGCCGTGGTGACAGCAATCTTGCAAGATGCGCAGGTATTCAAACTACTCACTCAGCACCAGATCACCAGGATGCCAATCATACCAACAGCGAACTACGATGACCACCCCGAGACCATTGAGATTTCCTCAAGTGATGAAGATGAAGGGGATGAAGTTGAAGAACCAGATGATGATGCCCCGTCGCCTACGGCGCGTGGTACTCGGACGGAACAGACTTCAGGTGAGACAGAAGCTGGGAATTATGACATTGAGGTTGATGAAGAAGATGATGACGTGGGGGGACAACCTTCTGAGGCGAAGAAACGCCGCACAGATATTCGAAGCATTCGTGACCAGTTTGATGAGATGATGGCGAAGGCATCAGAAATCCGTTTTTGTTTCATTTGTGGAAGTGATCACAACATTGAGCAATGCCCTCAGCATGACACTGAACAGATGAGAGATGCTTTCCTTCACATGAGGCTAGTCATGAATGAGCAATCGAAGTCCCCATCATCCTCAGAGAAGTCTAAAACGGCAACCAGGGGAAGAAAGGACAAGCTTCCGAAGAATATCATGCCCGAAGGGGAGAGATGGAGGAGAACCAGGTTCACCGAGAAGGAGGAAGTGACCAAGAGCTACTATAGCCAACCTGCCTACATGTATGAGATTGGAGATCGTGAAGAAGGCGGTCCGTTCTTAGTGAACGGTGCTGAAGTCCATCCTCCTGATGAAGGTGTACGCAACCGACGTGAGCTCGACGCACTTGTCGAACGAGCTGCTGAGGAGTCTCCACCTGTCTTGCCCACGATTCACGAGTTGAACTTGTTGAACCCCCAAAGCCATGATGAATATCTGGAATGGTTGAGACAAGAAAGAGTACAACGTGGAAACACTTGGAATTTCAAATATCTCCAACCACACACCTATGGTATCAACATCGGCACTCTTCAAATGGCCCGTATTGGTGGTGAAGATTACGTTGGTCATGGATGGTGCAGAGTACATCAGTACTATGGAAACGAGTGGATGGGGAAGAGGAATGAAACACCTAGCTGGATGATCGACATCTCAAAGAGATTCAATGCAGCACTTCGTCACTCCGTGGGTTGTGTTCGCGACAGAAGAGGTCATCAAGGGTTGCCATGCGATGAAGCTGGATGGGTCAATGTCGAGCAGATCTTGAAATATGATCGCATTTGGCAGGACGGAAACATTCTCGCAGGAACCACCAAAGCTGATTACGACGTGGTCGTAGAGAGGTGGAACACATTCCAAACCATCATTTTCACGGAGTACAAGCAAACAAAGAGAGTCCGAGCCCAAGTTTTGGGATTGAAGGTCACAAAAGGTGAGTTAGCGCCTGCTCTGCAACATGAGAACCAATTCACTGCGAAGCTCAGAACACACAAGGTCAGGATTGACCATGGCGATGATGACCGAGAGATTTGGTTATGGCCAGTTGCAGTCAGAGCACCCATGGCACACTCAAGAGTTGATGGTGGAGTCCACATTGAGGACAGCAAGACCTCATACCAGATGAACCCAGGTGTTGGATACACTCTTGGTGGAGGATTTCACTGCACGACTTTTGAGTGCATTGCGCAGATCTTTCGTGAGGGGCTTCGCCCTGGAGGAGGAGGAGACCGCATCAATACGTTCTTTGTGCCCTTCGCGCCTTGGGACGAGCGGAGCAAAAGTGTGCTGAGGTTCAAAAAGATCGATGGAGCAAACCTTGTCTACATCTACATGACTTACGAATCTCTCTCAAGTTTCTCCCCACGTGTTTCTGCAGATAGACACATCTTGGTGCAGCAGACAATTCCATTCGACTCTTTTGATGCAGTTTGGCATTACGATTGGAAGAGCGATGAGTATTATCGTCTCATGGTCACCAAAGGATACGAACAACTCGTGTTGTCCGTGAAGGGTGCAAACAAGATTGCGACACTTGATCGTTTTGATTCTCTCATTCGAAATGTCGTTCCTGATGAATCGTCTCCTGACGTGAACGAAATCAGAAGACTCATCGACATCAAGATGGGCCATGCCAGTGGTTCGAAGAAGTTATTCCAGGACATACTGAGTGGAACGATGCAATCTCACTACTAGCCATTATTCATCGTCCGAACAAGGAAGGTCACAGACTTTGCCCAGCATGCTTGTGCGAGACTCCGGCAACATTGTCGATATGTGTCATGTGCAAAGGGTACCTGATCAGTCATGGATTGAGGAGGAAGATCAAGGTTACTGTGGCGAGTATGCCTACCGCGGAACCACGTCCTCAAGAAGAAGAAGTCAGGGACCATGTCAAGCAAGCATGGGAGAAGATCAAGACCGATCAGACAAATGAAGAAGCGGATGATGATCTAGGACAAGCAGATGATGATGTCAAGATGGAAGAATCACCCGAAGAACAACAACAAGATCAAGATGATATGGATCAAAAGCCTGATGGTGATGATGATCTTGACGCAGAGAAGCGAGATTTCAGAGGGCAAGATGAAGTCGACCAGTACATCAATGAACAGGGCGAGGAAGCCGATGCAGTTGATGAGGAGGGCATGGCCGACGGTGAGATCAACATTGAAGAATTCCAGGCCGGTGAGGCAGAAAACATTGAGACCAAATATCCAGCCTGGATACATCGAATCGACTTCGGGTCAAAAGTCCTCCCAAAAGAACCTTGCTTGATTGGGGACGCTCAGACTGAACCTATCAAGATTTTGTTGCTGCAAATGGGAATCAACATTCTCAGAATCTACAAGCAATTCCACCGAAACTTCTGTGGATCGATTGAGACAGCTTGGCAGCATTTCCAACAAAACAGTCAGTTCAGACTTGATCTGGATCCCAAAGTCCCATATCTTGGAGAAGACGACGACGGTGTTCTCGTTGAACCAAGTATCGAGCAGATGAAGTTCCTATATCGCCAAATCGGAAAGCCCGGCAACAAAGAAGATATAGGAGAAGATGGTTTTGTCAATGCTTACCATGGGTCGTTGATTTTCAAGAAGCTCTTGGTCTATGTCCTTGAATGTGGATACAACTACAGTGATCTGCAGAGCATCTTCACCGACGAGCAGTTCGCGCCGTTGCAAAAGGCAGACACCACTGAGCAAGAGACTAAGAAGGCTTCAACTGCCCGTGAAGCACTCACTGCACAAGCCGAATTTGTCAGGAGGATCATTGCTGGTGCTTACAATGTGAATGCTGTGTACTTCTTCAGGAATGTTGATTACCAGTACACCATCACCCTTGATCCTGTGGACATTGTTTGTGCATGCCGACCGCAAATCAGACGCATCGCCGTGCTACACCTGATATTGCAGAATGGCAAAACTATTCCTCAACCAATGAAAATTCGACTCTATGATGCGATCGAGGAGTACAACAGGATAAAGCAACGTGAAGACCAACGACCAAAATGGGGAATCCATATGTCGGAAGCTCACATTGCTGCGATCGCCGACACGCCAATTCCTCCGGAAGCTCGACAAGAAACTGAAGCAGCTGCCAAAGGGAAAGCGAAAGCGAAAGCGGCTCCAAAACCGAGCGCACGGTCTGCACAATCAGCATCTTCGACCGGTCATGGGGAAGAAGAAGTTCACACGCTGAAGCAACCGCCAATGCCTCCACCTACTCACGGTGGAAAAGACCGAGGAAAGGGGTACAGATCAGCCTCACACCGCGGTGGCGATTGGAATCACGATGGATCCTATCAGGGATGGCGAAGCTGGAAGTAATTCTGCACGACCTCTGCATAGGTCCTACAAGCGCTGGCGTGAAACTGCAATCAACGCTCGAGATTGAACTCAACATCAATGTGGATGTCTTTTGAGAGGAATCTGAGCCGGCTAATTGAAATGTTCTGGTGTCAATCGCACTCCGTGCATTGCACTTAGGATCATTTTAATGGTTTCCTGTCAGGTCTGTCGACCACCTTGCATTTCAGGACTGACGTCCGCATTTTACCCCTCATGGATGGGAGGGATCTTTCAAACAGCACTTAGGCTGTACTTTAATTTGAAACGATGCCTGACACATTTCTTTGCATCGTTAGCTAGCTTTACATAGCGGTCTACTACTCTGAAGACTGATGAGCGGGATTGTAAAACTCTAGCTCTGCAGTCATTTGTTTTCTTGTCCAAATTGTTGTTTGATGCAACTCATGCCCGGATGAAGTGTTATGTTGGCTACGCCACATAACATAGACCCGGGCAAGCCGGCGGCGGAAGTTTCCCAAACATAAATGACCTATAGTTCAAAGACACCCTGTCCCGACCGTGTCCTTCCCTCGACAACCGTTTGATTTTTTCAGCGAGAGACGAAGCAAAGTCTTCACACTTCACAGTCCACACTTCACACTTCTCACTTCTCACTGCTTCCTTCACACTCCAAACCTCACACTTCACACTTCACACTTCACACTGCGCTCTTCGCACTCCAAACTTAAACTTCACACTCCACACTTCACACTTCACATTCCACACTTCAGACTTCTCACTTCCCACTGCTTCCTTCACACTTCACACTTCACACTGCATTCTTCACGCCCCACACTTCACACTGCTCTAAATCTACGTGCAACAAAAAAACACTAGTGCCAAAATGGAGAAAATCTGCTAACAAATCCATTTCGCAGCCTTCATGCAGCCACTCCAAGACGATTTACGAGATCCAGCTGCAAAAGACAATAGTATTATGAATGCAGCCACAGCACGAAGCA
>CAMXCT020001350.1:91955-101955 GCA_947184155.2 Cladocopium goreaui
TTTGACTAACTCTTTCCCTCACTAACTCTTTCTTTGACTAACTCTTTCCCTGACTAACTGTTTCTTTGACTATAACTCTTTCTTTGACTACCTCTTTCCCTGACGAACTCTTTCTTTGCTAACTCTTTCTGTGACTAACTCTTTCCCTCACTAACTCTTTCTTTGACTAACTCTTTCCCTGACTAACTGTTTCTTTGCTAACTCTTTCTTTGACTAACTCTTTCCCTGACATTCTAAAAGTCCGTAACACGGAAGTTTCTCCCCCCTAAACTTCCTTTGATCATGGATTCCTTTGCTGTACATAGGCTTCGCCTTGTCAGTAGGCTGATGAGGATTATGTATATGTAAAGAGTAGCGAGCAAGCCGCGACGTAGAGTTTCTGCTCCAACATTTAATTCATTCATACACTGCAGATGTGACGGAACGATTCAAGGCCACTCCTTTGCGCGTGACCAACAAAGTTGGTCATGCGTGGGGGGTGCGAGTGGGAACTGGGCTACAGCATCACTCAAGTTCCCATGTAAATAGTCCTTAAGTTTCCACGGTCAAAGGGTCACTTTGCTGCCCCTTTGGCTCAAGCCACCCAACTGCAGTCGAGTCGCAAAAGAAGCTATGCAGAAGCTTTCCTCCGTTGGACATTGAGCATCGCAATAAGAGCATCTAGGAACAAAAGAGACTAATTCCCAAGGGAACGTCCGTTTCACAATACATACATACATACATACATACATAAATTACATACATACATACATACATACATACATACACACATACACACATACACACATACACACATACACACATACACACATACCCACATACCCACATACCCACATACACACATACACACATACGCACAACATGCATACAACATACTTACAACATACTTACAACATACTTACAACATACTTACAACATACATACAACATACACACATGCACACATGCACACATACACACATACACACAACATACATACAACATACTTACAACATACTTACAACATACGTGCACACATACATACAAACATACATACGTACGTACATACATACATACGTACGTACGTACATACATACATACATACATGTATTAGGTTCTCTCGCTGTGTTTTTGACCCCCAATAAACAGAGTCCATCGCCAAGGAAGGTTTTATATCCTCGTTTTCCTCCGTTCTTCCGAGGAGTGTCCCAACATGGACTTCAGTCGCGACGGCATCACTCAGGTCACAACTGTCATCCACTGCGTTGTGGGATGGCAATTTTTGGCGGCAAAGAAACGCATGGTTTCTGATTAAGATGTTCCCAACTAGACCAATCAATCAAATTCGTCGTCATATCCCCAGCCCTGATAAAATTACACGACGGTAGATAGCAAACAGTGAGTGGATTCAAGATGCGTTTTGAGGAACAGGGTCAAACACATGACATGAGGAAGCATTAAGAACCCCTAACCGTACACTGTTTAAGAGAAAATGCAAAATCAGAAGGGGAAGAAGAAGAAAGACAAGTTGGGAGACAAGCTCGGAGACAAGAAGGAAGCCAAGCTGGGAGACAATCTGGGAGACAAGCTGGGAGACAAGGGAGACAAAACCTTTGGAAGGCGGACACACCATCCAACACACGGAAACGAGAAGGGAGACAATGGGAGACAAGGGGGAGACAAGACCTCGGGAAGGCGGGCACACCATCCAACACAGGCACACGTGTGGGGACACAATGGGAGACAAGGCCTCTTGAAGGCGGATATGGCGGAGACATCATCCAACACAGGCATCAATGTAGGGAGACAATGAGGAGACAAGACCTCGGAAGGCGGACACAGCATCCAGCACAGGCACACAAGTGGGGAGACAATGGGAAACAATAGCACACAACCGGAGGGTAGATATTTTCAATTTGACCAGGCCCTACATTTTGGCGAAGCTTTCGACCATCAATTCCTGTCCTCATCAGCCTCGCACTGAGGGAATGGATGTTTCCCATGGAGATATCCTTAACTTTTGGATGCCAAATTGATCCCAAAAAAATAGTCATTGAAGGTCATATAAATGGGCTAACGCCCTGGTGCCGCCGACCCCCATTTTGAGGGCCATGGTTATTTGATGTTATCCGATGTGGTACTTGAAAATGGAGGATTTACCCTCAACTTGCGGCAATTCTTCCATGGGGGCAATGATGATAAACCATGGGATTTGGGGTTGGTTTTTCCATGATTTTCACCAGGATTTTGGGTGATTTGAAGGTTGAAACTGAGGATTGTTCACCTGGGGGTCTTGAGTCCTGCCGCGACCGTTGGACTGTTGATATGCATCCTTTGGCTGCTGACGAGCTTGGAGCTTGTAAGAGGAGCTTGCAGCAGGGAAACAGCTCGTGGGGCCTCGGGAGGACCCATGTCAAAGCAGCGAAAGGCCGTCGAAAGCTGCTGGGAGGGTTTTGAGGGTTTTGAGGCTTTTAAGGGGTGCTGAAAACGTGACAGATAGCAGTTTCGAAGCCCAATAGAAACAGCTTGTGGCGCTTCGGAGGTGCCAGATAGCACTTTCGAAGCCCAACAGAGGCAGCGAAAGGCCGTCGAAAGCTGCCGGGAGGGTTTTGAAGGTTTTGAGGCTTTTAAGGGGTGTTGAAAACGTGCCAGATAGCAGTTTCGAAGCCCAACAGAAACAGCTCGTGGGGCCTCGGGAGGATCCATGGCAAAGCAGCGAAAGGCCGTCGAAAGCTGCCGGCAGGGTTGTGAGAGTTTTGAGGCTTTTAAGGGGTGCTGAAAACGTGCCAGATAGCAGTTTCGAAGCTCAATAGAAACAGCTTGTGGCGCTTCGGAAATGCCAGATAGCACTTTCGAAGCCCAACAGAAACAGCTCGTGGGGCCTCGGGAGGTCCCATGGCAAAGCAGCGAAAGGCCGTCGAAAGCTGCTGGGAGGGTTTTGAAGGTTTTGAGGCTTTTAAGGGGTGTTGAAAACGTGCCAGATAGCAGTTTCGAAGCCCAATAGAAACAGGCACCGGGCCATGCTGCACACCTACGGTGATCCCGGGCGCCGCCCTGCCTAGGCCAAAGCTAGGCAGGGGTCGGCGGATTTTTCGCAATGTCTACGAGAAAGTGTATATGAAATTTTGGAACTTAATCACCCAGATATGAAGTGTTTGGATGCACACATATCCAACTTCTCGAACCGTTGAAGCTCCTTGGCTGCCTGCCAGGCCAGATGTCCGGTGAAAGGATGCCAGGAGCTACTGACCATGAGCAATAGTGCAGGGATCTCAGTTACCCTCTGTTACCCAGTGTCCTAAAAAACACGGCCAGCTGGGAAATCCATGCACGAAATGATGGTTTAATGAGCTTAATGGGAAAATCAACTGTACACCATAATTAGAAATCCCATGGTTAGAGAAGTTGGCTTGCAACTAGATTAAGTCGGGTTTATGGTCCTTTTGGTTTTAGTTTTGTTGGGAAATCCTCGACAAATAGAGGTGCTGAACTGGCCCGCTGCTCAGGTGGTTTGCTCCAGTTGTCAGCATTTTTTTTGCCTCACACACCGTTTCCAAGACGAGCCTTGACGCAGCTGTCGTCAGTGGCTTGAAAGAGCCATATGTAACTGGGGTTTACCGAGGTATATACTATGTACAACTGGGTTATTGTAGTTGCAATTTGATATAAAGTGTTTTTAACCACTTGCTAATTGGAATGTGTCACAATCTGTAAGCATATCAATATTATATGCTTATAAACTGCACGCGAGGTTCGCGGGATGCACATCCACGTATATGGAATACTTACACGTTGCTAGTTGCTGGTTGCATGATGGGGAAATGCATTTTTTCATTCATGCTCACCAAAATGGGAACCTCAACATCAAAACTAGGGATGTACCTTGATGCAACCAACACACAAAAAGATATGATATGGGTAGTAATGGTCTCACTGAGCCCTGTATAGCATCCAGCTGATGTTGTCAGTCCTGGGCTGTGCCCCCATTGACCTTGCCGCTTCAAACTGCATTGTCATGGACAGATATGTCGCAAAACAAAGCAGAGGCGCCCCAAAGATTGGAATTTTGATGGCACCAACCGATAAACATGTATTTTTTTGGGCAGCTGCTTTAAGACACATCCATCCATGTATGTATGTATGTATGTATGTATACATGTATGTGTGTATGTGTGTATGTATGTATGTATGTATGTATGTATGTATGTATGTATGTATGTATGTATTTATGTATGTATGTATGTATGTATGTATGTATGTATGATTGTATGTATGTATGTATGTATGAATGTATGGATGTATGGATGTATGCGTGCATGTATGGAAGTATGTATGTATGTGTGGTATGGAATGGAATGGATTGGAATGGAATGAAAGTGAAATGGAATGGATTGTGCGTATGTGTGTATGTATGTATGTGTGTATATGTATGTGTGTATGTATGTAATGTATGTAATGTATGTAATGTATGCATGTTATATAATGTAGTGTAATGTACTGTAATTGAATGTATTGTAATGTAATGTAATGTAATGTGGTGCATGTACGTATGTATGTATGTATGTATGTATGTATGTATGCATGTATGTATTTATGTATGTATGTACGTGTATGTGCGTATGTGTGTATGTATGTATGTATGTATGCATGTATGGAAGCATGTATGTATGCATGTTGTGTGTATGTATGTATGTTATGTAATGTAATGTAATGTAATGTATGTATGTAATGTAATGTAATGTTATGTAATGTAATGTAATGTAATGTATGTATGTTTGTATGTATGTATGTAATGTAATGTAATGTAATGTAGTGTAGTGTAATGTAATGTAATGTAATGTATGGATGCAATGTATGTATGCATGTATGTATGTATGCATGTATGTATGTATTTATGTTTTGTTTTGTTTTGTTTTGTTTTGTTATGTATGTATGTATGTATGTATGTAATGTATGTACGCATGTACGTATGTATGCATGTTTGTATGTATTTATGTTATGTTATGTTATGTTTTGTTATGTCATGTTATGTATGTATGTAATGTATGTATGTAATGTATGTATGTATGTATGTATGTATGTATGTATGGATGTATGTATGTAATTTATGTATGTATGTATGTATGTATGTATGTATGTATACATGTATGTGTGTATGTGTGTATCCGCGTACGTATGTATGTGTGTATGTGTACATTTATGTATGTATGTATGTATGGATGGATGTATGAATGTATGGATGTATGGATGTATGGGGATGTATGAATGTATGGATGTATGAATGTATGGATGTATGCGTGCATGTATGGAAGTATGTATGTATGTGTGGTATGGAATGGAATGGATTGGGATGGAATGAAAGTGAAATGGAATGGAATGTGCGTATGTGTGTATGTATGTATGTGTGTGTATGTATGTAATGTATGTAATGTATGTAATGTATGTAATGTATGTAATGTATGTAATGTATGTAATGTATGCATGTTATATAATGTAGTGTAATGTTCTGTAATTGGATGTAATGTAATGTAATGTAATCTAATGTAATGTAATGTAATGTAATCTAATGTAATGTAATGTAATGTAATGTATGTATGTATGTATGTGTGTGTGTATGTTGTGTGTATGTGTGTATGTTGTATGCATGTTGTGTGTATGTGTGTATGTATGTATGTATGTATGTATGTATGTATGTATGTATACATGTATGTGTGTATGTGTGTATGTATGTATGTATGGATGTATGGATGTATGGATGTATGCGTGCATGTATGGAAGTATGTATGTATGTGTGGTATGGAATGGAATGGAATGGATTGGAATGGAATGAAAGTGAAATGGAATGGATTGTGCGTATGTGTGTATGTATGTATGTGTGTATATGTATGTGTGTATGTATGTAATGTATGTAATGTATGTGATGTATGTAATGTATGCATGTTATATAATGTAGTGTAATGTACTGTAATTGAATGTACTGTAATGTAATGTAATGTAATGTGGTGCATGTACGTATGTATGTATGTATGCATGTATGTATGTATGTATGTATGCATGTATGGAAGCATGTATGGAAGCATGTATGTATGCATGTTGTGTGTATGTATGTATGTATGTATGTATGTAATTCATGTATGTATGTATGTAATGTAATGTAATGTAATGTAATGTAATGTAATGTATGTATGTTTGTATGTATGTATGTAATGTAATGTAATGTAATGTAGTGTAGTGTAATGTAATGTAATGTAATGTATGGATGCAATGTATGTATGCATGTATGTATGTATGCATGTATGTATGTATTTATGTTATGTTTTGTATGTATGTATGTATGTATGTATGTAATGTATGTACGCATGTACGTATGTATGCATGTTTGTATGTATTTATGTTATGTTATGTTTTGTTATGTCATGTTATGTATGTATGTAATGTATGTATGTAATGTATGTAATGTATGTATGTATGTATGTATGTATGTATGTATGTATGTATGTGTGTATGTATGTATGTATGTATGTATGTATGTAATTTATGTATGTATGTATGTATGTATACATGTATGTGTGTATGTGTGTATCCGCGTACGTATGTATGTGTGTATGTGTACATTTATGTATGTATGTATGTATGTATGTATGGATGGATGTATGAATGTATGGATGTATGGATGGATGTATGAATGTATGGATGTATGGATGTATGGATGTATGCGTGCATGTATGGAAGTATGTATGTATGTGTGGTATGGAATGGAATGGATTGGGATGGAATGAAAGTGAAATGGAATGGAATGTGCGTATGTGTGTATGTATGTATGTGTGTATATGTATGTGTGTATGTATGTAATGTATGTAATGTATGTAATGTATGTAATGTATGTAATGTATGTAATGTATGTAATGTATGTAATGTATGTAATGTATGCATGTTATATAATGTAGTGTAATGTTCTGTAATTGGATGTAATGTAATGTAATGTAATCTAATGTAATGTAATGTAATGTATGTAATGTATGTAATGTATGTAATGTATGTAATGTATGTAATGTATGTAATGCATGTAATGTATGTAATGTATGTAATGTATGTAATGTAATGTAATGTAATGTAATGTAATGTAATGTAATGTAATGTAATGTAATGTATGTGTGTGTATGTTGTGTGTATGCGTGTATGTGTGTATGTTGTATGCATGTTGTGTGTATGTGTGTATGTATGTATGTATGTATGTATGTATGTATGTATGTATGTATGTATGTATGTACGTTTGTATGTATGTATGTATTTCTGTAAGGTATGTAATGTATTAATGTATGTATGTATGTATGTATGTATGTAATGTATGTATGTAATGTAATGTTATGTTATGTTATGTATGTATGTATGCATGTAATGTATGTATGCATGTATGTATGTATGCATGCATGTATGTTTGTATTGATGTTATGTTATGTTATGTTTTGTTATGTTATGTATGTAAGTATGTATGTATATATGTAATGTATGTCATGTATGCCATGTATGTAGTGTATGTAATGTATGTAATGTTTCTACTGTATGTAATGCATGTAATGTATGCAATGTATGTGATGTATGTAGTGTATGTAGTTTTGTAAGTACTCATGTTTGTACGTCTGTATGTACTTATGTATGTATGTATGTATGTATGTATGTATGTATGTATGTATGCACGTACGTAAATGTCTGTATGTATGTGTGTATGTATGTAGGTATGTATGTATGTATGTGTGTGTGTATGTATGTATGTATGTATGTATGTATGTGTGTATGTATGTATGCATGTTTGTATGTATGTATGTATGTATGCATGTATGTAAGGTATGTAATGTATGTAATGTATGTGATGTATATGATGTAAGTAATGTATGTACTGTATGTAATGTATGTAATGTATGTAATGTTTGTAATGTTTGTAATGTATGCATGTTATGTAATGTAATTTAATGTGATGTAATTTAATGTAATGAAAGGTAATGTAGTGCAATTGAATGAAATGGTATGTATGTATGTGTGTATGTGTGTATGTATGCATTTATGTATGTATGTTTGCTTGTATGTATGTATGTAATGTCACGATAAGTTATGTTATGTTGTGGTATGGTATGTATGTGCGTATGTGTGTATGTGTGTATGTATGTTTGTATGTATGTGTGTATGTATACAATTTTGTTTGTGTGTATGCATGTATGTATGTAATGCCATGTCATGTCATGCCATGCCTTGCCATGTCATGTCATGTCAGGCCATGTATGTATGTATGTATGTACGTATGTATGTATGTTGTATGTATGTATGTATGTATGTATGTATGTATGTATGTATGTATGTGTGTATGTATGTAGGTAGGTGTGTATGTGTGTATGGGTGTATGCGGGTACGTATGTATGTGTGTATGTGTGCATTTATGTACGTATGTATGCATGTATGCATGTATGTATGTAATGTATGTAATGTATGTAATGTATGTAATGCATGTAATGCATGTAATGTATGTAATGTATGTAATGTATGTAATGTATGTAATGTATGTAATGTATGTAATGTATGTAATGTATGTAATGTATGAAATGTATGTAATGTATGTAATGTATGTAATGTATGTAATGTATGTAATGTATGTAATGTATGTAATGTATGTAATGTATGTAATGTATGTAATGTATGTAAGGTATGTAATGTATGTAATGTATGTAATGTATGTAATGTATGTAATGTATGTAATGTATGTAATGTATGTAATGTATGTAATGTATGTAATGTATGTAATGTATGTAATGTATGTAATGTATGTAATGTATGTAATGTAGTAATGTATGTAATGTATGTAATGTATGTAATGTATGTAATGTATGTAATGTATGTAATGTATGTAATGTATGTAATGTATGTAATGTATGTATGTCTGTGTGTGTGTGTGTATGTGTGTACGCGTGTATGTATGTGTGTATGTATGTTTGTATGCATGCATGCATGCATGCATGGATGTATGTATGTATGTATGTATGTGTGTTTGTTTGCATTGGTGTATTTCTGTATGTGTGTATGTATCTATACATATATATATATATATGTATATGTGTGTATATATATATATATAGATATATCGGTGGTCATGACCCTCTTCTTCTCCAAGTTGCCTAGGCACATGGCTGCACTTCGATGCTTTCCTGTCCACCAGCGCATCCCGCGCGTGCCACCGCAAGCGACGCATCCGGTGGCACGTTGGTCAACGCGGCTGGTGCCTGGTCCAGCGAGGGGGATTCCTTCCCAATTGGGGTGTTCGATGGGTATAACATGGTAGAACCACAATACTAACCACCATAATTTTGTATACAGCCAGAGCTACATGGTTTTTACAACCTACTTTGAACTGGGACTGCGCCATGGCACCATGTTTTGTTTTGCCCAGTGAACATCACTTGAGCAGTCCCCAAAACATTTGTGTAATGGTGGATGTTCATGCCTACAAAGGTGTGGGAAAGCCTGGTTCGCGAATTATCATTTTTGAAATTAGGCCATGTACCCATTGAGGGTATTCGCGAAATCTCGGGATACCCATGAGAAAACTACTGACAACAAGACAAATTTAAGGGAAGGTGTCTTTAAAAATCGAGATTCCGCATCTTTTGACAGCCAATCAGTTGCTAAACAGATGTAGAGTCACTGAGACTGGAGACGTGGACCCGGTGGGTTTTACCCCATGTTATCCCTGAAACTTGATGTTCTGCAGTTAAACGTATGGTAACATCATGTAACTTCCAAACTACGAACCTACCAAAGATAGCAGATATTGGATGTGTGTAGTTTTTGTATATATATATATATACACGTTCTGTATGTAGACAGACGAAACACTTGAATAATGATGTCTTTTTTTGTGACAGCAGGAAGCCAGTTTGTTTACGACTTGTTTGGTTCGATCATCCAGAAGTGCCAGTGGTTTCTTTTTAATGAAGGACGGACATCCAAAATGGGGATGGACTAGCTATGGATGT
>CAMXCT020001350.1:106955-159974 GCA_947184155.2 Cladocopium goreaui
ACACCATCAATCAAAACTGTGGTATCAACCACAGATAATGTGATGTTGTTCAGTCACACAAAAACTATCTTGAATACAATTTATGTGATACACAAAAACGTGATGGCGGGTTTACGGCATATCACGCTGGGCTATGAGGTTGGGTCAACACCTAGGGACGACATTTGGGGGAGATGAAGATCCATAAAACCAACTGTGGTGGGAATACACTTGGAAATTGGATTGGTTGAAGGTATATAATTTATAGAAGCGTTACACTTGAATAATGATGTCTTAATTTGTGACAGCAGAAAGCCAGTTTGTTTACCACTTATTTGGTTCGATCATCCAGAAGTGCCAGTGGTTTTTTTTAAGTGAAAGACGGACATCCAAAATGGGGATGGACTAGCTATGGATGTCATGGCCCATAGGTATTACTGATGCATTTTTAGTTTTAATGGTGATTTATCCATACCAGAGGATTCCCACAGATTCCTTTAATTCCCCATGTATTTCCCCACTAAGGCGGGTTTTACCCATGCGTTCCCATACATGGTGAGGTGGGATATGTTGACACCCTTGTTTTGGCCCCAACCTATTCTGTTCGAATGATTCTTGGTGGCCAAAAAACTGCCGCATTCCTGCAAAGCTTCTTTTTTTGGCTGGCCCAATAACTACACGTGTGGGAAAATTACAGAGACCTCACACCAACCTCACTAAAGCTGTGTTTAGTAGGATTTGGGTTTCCCAGAAATAGAATTGGTTTGTTCTAGTTTTGTGACTTGTTCTTTTTCGTGCAACTATTGCCATAAATTCTGCTGGGTAAGGAGGAAAAATCCTGAAATTGATGTTTGCTGATTGATTGCCCAAAGATTGGAAACCAATGGCATATGGTCCGATGGATTCAGATACTCGTTGAGAATAGACTTCATCACCCCCCTGCTGTCATACCCCAGTCCTTTTTCCTCAGAAGGTACGGCTGGATCCATAGGGCCTATGGGTATATCATACCAAGTTGTTATAGTTGTTTAGTGACCATATCCCATCATATTCCCACTTATAACAAGTTAAATCCCCATTTTACTTGGTTACGTCCCCATCACAAACCCCATTGAGGGTATATAGATATATCTACGGTAACCCCGGAGAAGATAGAAAAACACTTCCAGCAGATTGTAGATGAGACTTCATACATATTTCCTGTTTTTTTAATCTATTTTGGGTGTGCTATACCGTAAACGCATGTGAATCCTAGTCTGACTCAGATCTCTTACGGGCCCAAGGAGACGTAGCGTTTGTGCCTCCGACGCTGGAGCTGGACCTGAGGAGTTTTGGGGAAAGGGCGGTGAATGGATTGGCAGCAAAGAAGAAATAGAAACCACTTGTCGATATCGCTGTACAACATTAAACGGTTGTAGGTACGATACATACATGTGCATATCAGATAGATGTATATCAGACACTTTGTATGTAAGATACTACGTGTGTGCAAATACAAACATAGAATTATAGCACACATGTTTCATTACAGCAAGGATTTTCAAAGAGAAAACAAGAAAAACTGAACAGCGAAACATAAATACATAGATGTATGAGTAGACGTATAAACGGATGGGTGGAGACGGATAGATGGATGGATGCATAGAAATATGGATGGATAGATTATCTTAGATAGATGAGCCGTAGGCTAAATGCCGACTTCACAATTTTCCAAGTGAAATAGCGGAACCTATGTTGCACTTGCCCTGGGAAGCAAAGCCAGAAAACGAAAAATAAAGTCTCCTTCTTGGAAGATAGATGTGTCCTCCTGTTGTATCCTTTAATTACTCCTTGCGCTATGTTCCTTTTGTTTTTTCTTTCTACCCTCATCCTATGTTTCCTTTCAATTCCAAATCCTTTTTTCTTCTCTTTTTTGTCTCTTTTTATTTTGATTTTGAACTGTGGCTTCTGTTGGTCTGTCGACATAATTAACGAACACGGCCTAGACCAGACAGCGACCTGTGCGTCGTCTTCCTTTCCTCTTCCGTTCCTCCTTTCCTTTCACAGATCCTCATCTCCTCATGACATTCAGCCAGGAACCAACCTGTCTCCTCATCCTCATCTCCTCATGCGCTTGGCGGTGTCTTGGAAGATCTTGGAAGTTCATTGGGGATCCAGGTTGAAATGTTCATTAATGGTGGCACCTGTGGTGGCTAGAGGCTATAGAGTTTGAAAGCCGCCTCTTTTGTCTTGATAATACGGGAATAGCATGTTGAATTTTTTTGGGGTTGCATAAGCACTTTTAGTTTTGCATTTTGTGGGGGTCTCAAAGATTTCCTCTATGTAATGGGTGGGTTTGGGTCCCTTATAAAGCCCATAACATGCATTTTTGATAATTTGAGGTGTTGAGACCCGAGTGCCTGTTCGGAAGTTCGGTGCTCACTTTGTATACCCCACCTCTGGCAACTTGTAGAGGAATCTTGTTGGAACATGTATCCTCTATAAAAAGGGCGAGCTTGGGTGCCTTGGCAAAGTGGCATTTGATGAAACACCGGCTGCGCCATGCCAGCGTCCCAGTCTTTGTTTCAGCCCCAAAGGAACAGCAAGAAAATGACTTCACAGAAACCATGGATCAAAATAGCAAGCCCTAACATGCCTTACATTTTCACTCTCTTACCCCTGGTCTGCAATGGGTTTTGTAGCATCTCCGTTGGACCCCTCCATTTTGTAGCTGGTTTTTTGGGAAGCTTTGGCGTTGGCCGACTTTGGCAGCCCAAGATCGGGACATGCCAGCACCACAAAATCCGGTCCTGCTTGCAGAGTAAGTTCATGTAAAGGGCCACTACAAAAAAGCTTTCGGAGGATCCAAGGGCTGACAACGGGGCTGCTACAAAAATATTCTTCTACGTCACAACAAGCCAGGGTGAGGCCAATGCATTTTGTAGGAGCTGTTTTTGGGTTGTGTGCAGGGTCTCGTAGTTCAAAGATGGGTGCACAAACTTTTGTAGATATAAGACAGTTGCACAGTGCACCCATGTAATTTCTAGCCCGACCATTGGGGTACCTTCCTTCTTTTTCTTCTTCTTCTCCTTCATATTGTTGCTCTTCGGCCCTTGGTGTGTTCTTGGGATTTACTTCTGCTTTATCTCCTGTACTCAGGAAGCCGCACCACTGTGTGCACTTCGCAAAGTGCAGCAGCAGCCGCGGCCGCCTTTGCAGCCTGGCTGTTCTGAGTTTGTTGGCGAGCCTGACCGAAGCATGAACCATCTCTATATAATGTGACAAGATGACCCTGAAAACCCTCTTCCTGACCTTCCCATGGAATCAACTTATATTTGCCGTTTCAGTCCACACATGCTTGCTCATCTTCTTTTTCCAGGAAACTAAATTCAAATACCATTCTGTAGTGACATGGGATCAAAAAAACCTGCTATGGCATGCATGACTCTTGGATAATTTTCGGTCTCTGTAAAACTGTTTCTTGGGCACTACCTGTAAAAAAAACCTGGGCACGGCTACCCGTTGTCAATTTTTTCCAAAGGGTAGTTTTAACAAGAGATAGTGAGCACACAACTTCCCTTTTAGGGTAGAATGTCACACCCCCCCCCGGCGGGCCGTGGTGAGGTGAGGAAGGAAAAAGACGCATTGCGCAAATTTTCCTCCGCGGGGGACCTGGTCCCCGTCAACAGCCAGTTATTTGATAGTTTTGGTGGCGGTTGCCGGTTTTTGGGCCTATACTGCCGGACAATCACTTAGAAGATAAAAGAATTTTCCGAAATTGGTGACTCCACGCATAGAAGCTTAAAAGTTAACCCACACTTAGAACTTAGAACGTAACACTTAGAAACAGCCTATTCTTATCATATATTTTAACTCCACACTTTGAACATTATGAGGTATCTTCTAAGTGATTGTCCGGCTATGTTCTAAGTGTGATGTCGCCCCAGCTAACTATACATATATATATATATTCCCACATCATACTAGTGATATTGTTACAAGAATACCTAAAAATACCATTAAAAAAAAAACTAGTTGTTTGTGCTTGAGCCATCTGCCAACCAAACACTGTGTACGAACTCACATGTTTGTGCCCTTGCGAGTGCTCACACTTAGAACCTCTTGTTTGTATACATATATTCACAATATACATGTATTGTATCGTAAATACTCTTGTATAATATTATATTCACAAGTATACATGCATTGTATCAAAAATACTTTTGTATATGAATCCAAGCTGTGCAACTCGCATCTGTCTGTGCCCTTGCGAGCGCTCACACTTAGAACCTTTTTGTATACATACATATATTCGCAAGTATTAGTCAATATATCGTATCATGGATAATTTTGTATGTGAACCCATGTTGTGCGAAATCACTCATGTTTGCGCCCTTGCAAGTGCTCACACATTGAAGCTCTTTGAAATCATGCCTTAACTCACAAGTATACATATGTTATATCATAAACACTCTTGTATATAAAACGATGTTGTGCAAAACTTACGTATGTCTGTGCCCTTGCGATTGCTCACACTTAGAACCTCTTGTTGTACCTTTTTGTATACATATATTCACAAGTATACATGTATTGTATCATAAATACTTTTGTATATGAACCCAAATTGTGCAACTCGAATCCGTCTGTGCCCTTGCAAGTGCTCACACTTAGAACCTCTTTGGATGCATACATATACTCACAAGTATACACATATCAGATTTCAGATACTTTCGTGTATGAACTCATGTTGTGCAAACTCACATATGTCTGTTTCCTGGCGAGTGCTCACGCTTTGAAGCTCTTTGTATAGTATACATACATATATTCACAGGTAAACATATATCATGTTGTAGATTCCCGTGTAAACATACCCTAGTTGATCTAGTTGTACAAACTCACATATGTCTGTGCCCTTGCCAGGGCTCACACTTAGAACCTCTTTGTATACATGCATATACTCACAAGTACACATTTGTTATATCACAAATACTTTTGTATATGAACCTATGTTGTGCAACCTTACGTATGTCTGTGCCCTTGCGGGTGCTCACACTCAGAACCCTTTTGTTTGCATACATATATTCACAGGTATACATGCATGCATTTATTATTGATACTCTTGTATATGAACCGATGTTGTGCAAACTTACATATGTCTGTGCCCTTGCGAGTGCTCACACTTAGAACCTCTTGTTTGTATACATATAGTCACAAGTATACAAATATTACTGTATATCATAAATACTCTTGTATATGAACCCAAGTTGCGCAACTCAAATCTGTTTGTGCCCTTGCAAGTGCTCACGCTTAGAACCTCTTTGTTTACGTACTCATATACTCACAAGTATACGCTTAGCGTATAATAGATGCTCTTGTATATCAACCCATGCTGTGCGAACTCACGTATGCCTCTCCCCTTGCGACTGCTCACACTTAGAACCTCTTTGTATACATACATATGCTTACAAGTACGCATATATCATATCACAGATGCTTTTGTATATCAGCCCTTGCTGTGCACTCTCATACTTGTTTGTGCCCTTGCGAGCGCTCACACTTTGAACCTCTTTGTATACATACATATATTCGCAAGTATTAGATTCATATCATATCATGGATGGTTTTGTATATGAACCCATGTTGTGCGAAATCACTCATGTTTGCGCCCTTGCAAGTGCTCACACATTGAAGCTCTTTGTATACATGCCTTAACTCACAAGTATACATATGTTATATCATAAACACTCTTGTATATAAAACGATGTTGTGCAAAACTTACGTATGTCTGTGCCCTTGCGATTGCTCACACTTAGAACCTCTTGTTTGTATCTTTTTGTATACATATATTCACAAGTATTCATAATATACATGTATTGTATCATAAATACTTTTGTATATGAACCCAAATTGTGCAACTCGAATCCGTCTGTGCCCTTGCAAGTGCTCACACTTAGAACCTCTTTGGATGTATACATATACTCACAAGTATACACATATCGTATTTCAGATACTTTTGTGTATCAACCCATGTTGTGCGAACTCACATCTGTCTGTTTCCTGGCGAGTGCTCACCTTTTGAAGCTTGTTTTATACATACATATATTCACAAGTAAACACAGATCATATTGTAGATACTTGTGTATATTAACCCAAGTTGTACAAACTTACATATGTCTGTGTCCTTGCGAGTGCTCACACTTAGAACCTCTTTGTATACATGCACATACTCACAAGTACACATTTGTTATGTGATAAATACTTGTGTAAATGAACCGATGTTGTGCAACCTCACGTCTGTCTGTGCGCTTGCGAGTGCTCGCACTCAGAACGTTGCCAATGTGTAATCGAAAGCGTTTAAAGCTGTGATTAGTACAATGAATTGATTGTAATTTAACGTAGTTATATCAATTTTTGAACGTTTTTTGTTAATATCAATCAATGCATTTGTAATTGTATGTGATCATTATTATTGTTTGTTCAACATTAAGGTTCTAAGTGTGATGTTTTTTTGAGTATCTTCTAAGTCTAACACTTAGAAGAGCCTTCCCGGCACGAACATGAAAAAAAACAAAATATCTTCTAAGTGACTGTCCGGCAGTATATCTCTCTTTGCAGTTTGGTTACATTGGCGTTTGTTTTCTGAGGACCGCGTCAGGGAGTGGGTGAACCAGCAGGAGGAGGAGGAGGATGAGAGCACAGACAGTGGATGCTTGGTCTCAGATGATGCAAGGTAGCGCCCCCTCCATAAGTTTGTGTATGGCCCTATTTACTGCAAAATATGTTACCCAAAACCCTAGTTAACCATTTTGTAAGGCAACTTAGCCATCTAGGGGGAAGCGCAAACATCACCATTGCTCAACAATGTGCAATTGCAAATCCAGATCCCACACCAGGGGATTCAGCCTCACCACTCGCTCAGAATGAATGAGCCATCGTCAAAGTTCACCTTTGCAGCGTCTAGTGTCGGGACCTCACAGAGCTCAAAGCGGTGAGGATTTCAAACATTTCAGAGATGTTCACAGAATTTCACAGATCACGGTGCCTTAATGCTTGGGGCTTGGATTGGGAGATCGGCGAGAATGGAAAGTCTCCCTTTGGACCTTTTCACCGTACACTTACCTTCATGCTTTGTTGGTGGAGCAAAGTTTCAGCACATTTTGAATTAGCTAATGTGACATTAGTATAATGCCATGTTGGTTTCGGTATGTTTCATATGTTTCATTATGTTTCTTTCAGGATTTGCAGCTTCCAGTGATGCTGCAGGTTGATGTTGATGGTGAGCAAGGGCACTCAGAATATCTCAGAATATTCTAATGCTCGAGTTTGAGTGAATAGTGTTGCAGACATGTCAAGACTGAAAGGTGAAGCATGTTTTGTTCAGTCCACAAAGTCATATTATGAAGCCCAGCAAGAACAGCATAGAACAGCTCAAGCCACATCGAATTTTGTTGTGTCGCATCAAGCGCAAGCTGACAGCATCGGAGAATCAACCAGGAAATCTAGGATAGACCAATTCCAGGGAGGATTTTGCACCAATGAACAACACTTGATGCCGCTGGACACCACTTGATTCTATTTGTTTTGCTTCTGTGGGTCTGTGGGTGTGGGAATGTTTGCAAGCTGGCCTTGAAGAGAGCAACCGAGAGTCATGAGTGTCGGCTTTCCAAAGTAATCTTGATGAGCACCTGAGCACCATCGAACCAGATAATTCACAGTTTTAAGCTTATTTCTTGATTTCAACAAGTTTCAACAGTTGATTTCAAATTGCGCGTGTAGTTACTGCAGGTTGTTGCACTGTTCAACCAAGAAAACCAAAGCACGAGGTGATGTGCCATGAGATAAAGGCATGAGTGTCAGGTTTTTTTGCCCCGCTGTTTTTCCGAAAACTGGCCCGGGAAGGATGCGGGATCTTCGCAGAAGCCTTCCTTTTGCGGAAACGTCGCAGAACCTCTTCACAATGTAATTTGACGCACAACAAAGCCTGTCAAAATACATTCGAGACTGAGGCAGCAGAAGCACAGACCTGTTTTGTGGAAGTTTGCGGACACAACCTTTAATCAAGTGGTTTTGCGCAAGTTGGCGTTGTGTTTGCGGAAACACCACGCAAGGTTTCACGGCGGAATTGAATAATGTCACACATGTTAGATAAGTAAGAAAAATAGAAGAACACAAAGCTCATATGAGTCTAAGGGGTTCACAACTCGTCACTCCATGAAGAAAAACTAACTAGGTGAACTTGGGTTCAGCTGAGGCCCACAACCGAAGTGTCACTGTGAACCAGCGCCCCGTCTTGTTCTCGGTAGATACTAGCATTCGGACCAGTCGCAAGATGCTGATTCATTTTGACAATCCCTTCGCATTTGCGCAGTTTAGGTTCAGTCATAGCCAGTCTTGAAGTATTTTAGGGCTACCCAAAACATGGCAATGGTTTGGGTTCTGAATTTGGAAGCTATCGATTGTTGAATGGAACCAATGGAATCATCACTTCTTCCCTAGAGCTGTTTGGTTACCAGCAGCTTGCAAGTTTTCACGCCACAATTTGTCAGGTTTGTACAAAATCGCTGGGCCGCGAGGTGCGGTTGTCCAGTCCGGAGTGTGGGAAGTTACGGTTATGGTAACATTTTGTTATATTATGTTGCGTTCTTGTCGGTAACCAATGGATGCAAAGACAATCAAACACACTCGTGTATATCATCATGATTATATAATATATATAATATAATATATATATAATATAATATATATATATAGTATTATATATATAATATAATATATATATATATATATCTAGTATTATATATATAATATAATATATATATATATCTAGTATTATATATATATAATATATATATATATTGCAATACACTCGAAATCTTCTGTAGCATACTCTGGGAATGCACAGATCCAACAGAGAATCCGGTGAAATGCCTGTGCTGGCATTTGAGGTCCAAGTTGCTCAGCCAGTGGAATCCAAAGCTTCAATCGCCTCAGACTTTAGTCGATGAGCCTTATGCACAAGCACAGCGTGCACTGTAGTTGAGACATTGAAAGTCAAGGACACCTGGCCATTGCACGGATTAGTTATGAGACATGTTGCCACGGTGCCAGTGTTGGAGAATATAGGCGGGCCCAGTCAAAGTTGTTTGCTTCCGGTGCGCAGGTTCAAGTATATTATGTTTTGATATATTTTGTAATATACTGTATACACACCTTCCCAGATAGTAAGCTATATGATTTTGTGACTAGCAAACAAACTCCAGGGAAATTTATGCATGTTGAAAAAATGCGCGGTAGTGTTTAATAGTTTTGGACGCGGTTTTCGAAATTACCATATTTACCCAGATTTTCTCTGACTTGCTGCCTTGATCGGGAACTTTTGGATCATTTCATGCAATCTTATCCCAAACCATCCGTCAAATGTGTTGACCGCTGACCAAGCTTGCATATATCTACAATAAAAGTAAGGGCTCATTGAGTTCATTTGGCATTCTTTTCCGAACATAACAGGCATATGGATTGCAACATATTGCCTGTAGCCACTGTATCAGGTTGTTTTTGCTCTGTCTGGAGTCTGGGTCCATCTGGGTCAAGGTTGGAGCTTCAGGTCAAAGGAGCTGGTGTCAGAGGAGCTCAGTGGCCACAAGCAATGGCCTTTAAATTTCCACCAGGTTTTATTTAGAGGTGTTTGTTTTTTACCTTAAAGTTAGATCAAAGGTGCAGGTATGGCTCAGTAGTATATTCAGTTTGGGGAAGCTGGTAGCTTTATTTATAGGGGTTGTTTATTAACTAGAGGTCAAGCAAAACAAGTCCAATCTGCAATTCAAAGGTATGAAACATGATTAAACTGTTTTTTTCTAGTGTCTGCAAGTTGCCGGGTGAACCAGTCTGTAGTTCTATAAATTTGTTCAGCTGCGCTGTCGTTATGGTTTGGTTCCATTCCAGTTTCAGGCTAATGGAAGGTCAAGCATTGGATCATTGATTCTTTGCTAAGGTGTTCAATATGTTGGTTTTGAATGGTTTTGAAGCGTGGAGTTGAACGTGTTGCTTACAATGTCGAGGTCATTTTTTTGTTTCAGGAACCTGGTAAGCCGCAGTTTTACCATCTTTTACCTGGTACTAGTAAAATCTATAGTGATGATGTTTGAGTTTAACCAAGTATTGCAATGTTTCATTCCACAGGTGTATTGATGATTTATTTATATATCCTTACAGCTTTAAATGCAAACGATTTTCTGTGAAGAAATGGCATGAAATGGCAAGGTGTCCTAAACTTCCATGTCTGTCTAATGCTTACATGATGGACGTCCTGGAGGCCATCTTCAGGTGACATTGTTTGGAGTTCGAATTGCCCTGGCAAGAACGCCACACTACGAAACCTGATGATGGCAATAGGTGGTGAAAAGATGGCCGCGGAAATAAAATGAAATTCCATGGCCATCCATGGCCTTCTTTTCACCGAATAATTGGTCTTTTTGTCGTCAGGCTCAAGGAGTTCGCCACAAAGATTTCACAAGTGCAGTGCTAAGACCAAGCACAGTAGCATAGTGTAGCATACAGTAGCTTTCCTAACTGAGGTAATCTCTATAACAACTTCACCACGACAACGATTCCCAGCGGTGCAAGATTCCACCTTTGTTTGTTGAGTCGTAAGAGCAACCAGGAGATTCAATAATGATGATGCAGAATTAAAAGCAACTTACAATGTCGTCCAATATTGGAAGTTGTCAATGTATGTATGTATGTAATGGAATGGAATGGAATGGAATGGAATGGAATGGAATGGAATGGTATGTATGTATGTATGTTTGTTTGTTTGTTTGTTCTGTTTGTCTGTATGTAATGTAATGTAATGTAATGTAATGTAATGTAATGTAATGTAATGTAATGTATGTATGTAATGTATGTATGTAATGTAATGTATGTATGTAATGAATGTAATGTATGTATTGTATGTAATGTATGTATGTATGTATTGTATGTATTGTATGTATGTATGTATGTATGTATGTATGTATGTAATGTATGTATGTAATGTATGTATGTAATGTATGTATGTAATGTATGTATGTAATGTATGTATGTAATGTATGTATGTATGTTATGTTATGTAATGTAATGTAATGTAATGGTATGTATGTATGTATGTATGTAATGTATGTATTGTATGTAATGTATGTATTGTATGTAATGTATGTATTGTATGTATGTATGTATTGTATGTATTGTATGTAATGTATGTATGTAATGTATGTATGTAATGTATGTATGTAATGTATGTATGTAATGTATGTATGTAATGTATGTATGTAATGTATGTATGTAATGTATGTATGTAATGTATGTATGCAATGTATGTATGTAATGTATCTATGTATGTATGTATGTATGTAATGTAACTATGTAACTATGTAACTATGTAACTATGTAACTATGTATGTATGTAATGTAACTATGTATGTATGTAATGTAACTATGTATGTATGTAATGTAACTATGTATGTATGTAATGTAATTATGTATGTATGTAATGTAATTATGTATGTATGTAATGTAACTATGTATGTATGTAATGTAACTATGTATGTATGTAATGTAACTATGTATGTATGTAATGTAATTATGTATGTATGTATGTAATGTAATTATGTATGTATGTAATGTAATTATGTATGTATGTAATGTAATTATGTATGTATGTAATATAATTATTTATGTATGTATGTATGCACGTATGTATGTATGTACTAATGTAATGTAATGTAATGTAATGTATGGTATGGTATGTATGTATGTATGTATGTATGTATGTATGTATGTATGTATGTATGTGTATATATATATACATGATTATATGTACTGTATATATATATATGTGTGTGTGTGAGCGTATGTTTCAAGAGGCACAAGCAAGACATACCCCGTTTTATTGCTTGATCTAGAGATTGTTTACCTCAGGTTACCGATGTCTCCACGTCTATCCAACTGTTTGGTCACTTTGACAAGACTAGTTTCATTGCAGCTGCCATCCACAATTCTTGACAGAACGACCAAGTGATTGTTCCCAACAGTACAGTACCTTGAGCTTGGCAGCAATCACTGCGGCCAGAGTGCTGACACTGGATGTTTCATGCCAACTCAGTGAGTTTTAACTCTACTTTGATTTGTTCCTGTTCCAGTCTGCAGGTTCCCTAAGCCACTTCCACTGGTATCGACTCTATGGTTGCAACGCGATCCACAATGTTTATTTTGAAACCATGACATGCTTATGGAAAGGGCAATGATGACACTCCATTTTGCATCCACATGCAGCACTGACCAGGTGGCGGTGTAAATCAATGTAGAGCACATGTGTTTCTTGCTCAAGGTGGCAACATGTGGCATGGAAAACTGAAGGATGGCAGATTCAAAAGAATTCCAACCAGGAAAATATTTGGCTGAATATGGCTGAATTATGGTCAGCATTCAAGAAGCCTTAAGCGCAGTCTGAAGTCGCTGCAAGCAAAGCAGCTGGCAAACTTTGCTCCCACCATCCAAGAAGCGTGTCCCGCAGATTTGTGTGCTGCCTAAATTCTCAGGCCAATGGAGGTCAAGAGTCAGTGATTGGTTATGAATGTTATGATTGATTTGGAAATTAAACCGAATCTTGTTGTCCCTGAAAACAAGGCCTTTGTCATTGTTTCAAACCATTCCACAAGTTGATGTAGCACCCACTCGGCTGGATGGTTTCGGGCTGCTCTTTCCAGGTGGTGTGGTTGTAAAAATGGGCTACACTGCAGTAAAGTCACATGAAGTGGCATAAGTGGCACATGTGTGCGGGATAGAGCCAAGATATGAGGTACTGTTAAAGAGCTGAAAGTGCAATGTTTTCTTACTCGAAGATTCACAAATTTTACCGTGGGCACATAAGACTCGGCTTTGCAAGTATTTTCACAGCAGTTTGATGATTGCTTCAAAGCGTTCGCTTTCAGTGTCAATGTTTGTACCGTCATGTATTGTAAATTTGGATTGTCACGTGTTGCCGCCATTTTTCCGGATCAGCTGGGTGGAGTTGCCTCAAATATCGACTGGAAACCCAGACCATTTTCTTGGCGGTGATTCAGTCCTGCGTTCAGTCCTGCTTTGGATTCTAAAGTCCGGGTGAGCCGCACAGGGGCAGTTGCAGTCAATAAGTTTTGCATGTTTGAACTTTTAATTTTTGCTGTCTATATAACATATTTGTGAATTATATGCTGCTCAAACATTGTATATATATATATACATATATCAATGCTCGAGTGTAGTATGTCCAAGCACCGTACTTAATTGATTAATTTTGTTGATGCAAGCTGGCCACAAAGAAGTTGTATAGCCGCCTAGCTGAGTGCGCTTAGGTCTCTTGAAGTACTCAATTCAAGTGCCTCAAGTTGAGACCTCAGGTTTCAGGGGTTCTGCGCGAGTGCATGCACTCAAACAGTGATCCGTTTCTTTTGGTGTCAATTTTGTGGAAAATTGGATTACTATTGGATTGTGGATGGACATCGAAGGCTATTGCAGGTACCGTTGACATTCTTCCACTTCGAGTCAGCGTGGGGTGGCTACTGCTGCCAGAAAGTGAAAAGCGATGGATGCCTTTTTGTATTCAGCCCATCCAAGATCACAATGCTGGACTTCCTTTTCAGCTGCTTGGTGGGTGTGGAGACTCAGTGCCCATACTTTCAGAGACAGAAAATGGTCGAGATGGTTTGAGATGGTGATGGGATGGTCATGAACAGGTTGGCAGAGAGACATCAAGTATCTACAGTATCTTGTATACTTTTGAGCATTTGTGATCGATGCATCAAGCCCCCCGTAAGCATAATGAAGACGATCTAGCACCGGCCTGCAGCTGTGAGGAAGGTTTAGGTCCTAGTTTAGGTGATTTAAGACGCGTATTCCAGGTTATGAGTTATTTCAGCCACTGGCCTCTATCTCTGTTCTACAGCAAAAGTTTGGGAATTTGTTATGTAAATGTTTTACCTCTACGTAAGAGATCTGGGATTTTTTTATGTAAAAAAAAACTCCACGTAAAAGATCTGGGATTTTTTATGTTAAAAAAAACTCTACGTAAGAGGTCTGATTGTTTATGTAAAAAAAAACTCTACGTAAGAGATCTGGATTTTATTGAAGTAAATAAATATCTCTATGTAAGATATCTGGATTTTTTATGTAAATAAAAATTTCTATGTAAGAGATGTGGGGCATTCTGGTGTAAGTATATAATCACCTCTATGTAAGGGATCTCAGAATGCTCGTAAATATCGTTGTAAAATGTCGTCAATAATTTATTTTAGAAATGACTGCTCGGCTTCAACTAACCAAGGGAAAAACATACAGCATCACCAGAGGCCAGTGATTAAGCCAGGGTAAAGAAATATATGTTATCGAAAATCATCAAGTACAAATAAAACTCAAACTCTATATATATATATACATATGTAAAAAATTGGGAACAAAGGTTGTGGTGTGGGAAATCATGATTTGGATGCTACTGTGTGTTTTGCTACCAGCTTCAAAGTTTTAATACGGTTCATGAGACTTTGAGTGCTACTTTTGAAACACAGCCGAACTAAAACATAACCTTTACCAAACCGTAAATCCACAATCTATCTATATATATATATATAAGTCTTTGAGGGGGGAAAAATTATGTAAATTCAACCCCACGGCTCACGGGACACCAGACCAAAAAAAAGGATTGTAGCATCCAGTCCTGCACCTCCCGTTCGGCAGATGGCTTCTTGGTGCCAACATCGGTGATGTCATCACCAGGAGCTGAGAAGGCATCTGGGGTAGCGGACAGTTTCTGGAAAGCTTTGAGATTGGCAACATTTTTGGATTCAATATGGTCTTTCTGCTGAAGATAAAGCTTCCAAAGTTCTCCAGACTCCTCAAACTCGACCCAGTGCTGGTCCGTTTTCCCATCATATTTCCACTTCCTCGCAGTGGTTGTTGGCACTATTCTTAATAAAGAAACATGGAAAACTTGATGGTCCTACCAAGCAAATGCAGTCCTCCGGAGTTCGGGGTGGTTGGCAGTGTACGCCACAACGGCGTCAACCTCGCACCTTACAATTTCAACCCATGTCACATGCCTATATTTTTTGGTATGAAATACAATTTGATGAAAGCCTGAAATGTTGAATTGTATTTCTGAGAGTTGCACTTCGCCATTTTCAGGGTCTCTTTCATTGCACGTTCCGTAGTATACCATCCACACTTGACCTTCATCTGCTTGGCCGATTCCTCGCGCACCAGTTGGGTGATCTGACGCTTGAGCTCGGCCTGGCAGAGGCTGGGCAATGGGAGGGAAACAGGTGCTTAAGGGATAGGACGGATAGGAGAAAAGGATATGAAATATTGTTCAAGTATGGGCTGGGCCTTGTTGAGATCACATCTCTTGAAGGTCTCAATCAAGTCACCATGTTGTTCACCTTCCCATCCCTTCAGAATTTCTTCCCCACATGGCACATGCCCTGACTTCCTCCTAGTACAGAAGCGGCGCAACCTTTGCTCGATAGCTGAGTCTGACATATACTTCCCATTGCACATCAGACGCCCCTTGTCATCTTTGGTGATCTTCTCACGAACGTAGCCCTGGCCAGATAAATACTCTTGTCCCGAGTGTAACATATATCAATCATTGAGGCTCTAACTAACATGATAAGAATTCAGAAGCTCTGCATGTCATATGTGCTTAATTTTTTCATCCGAGAATTGGAGCCCGTCTTGTTCAGTTTTCAACATTTTTTTCGCCCCAAAATTGGAGCCTTTTCCGGTTGGCATTCTATTCTCTAACAATCCCATCCCCCACATGGCCTCACCATCTGAATCGCTTTCTGCAGCTCCACAAACCGATGCAGGCGTGGATGGTGCCGATGAAGGCCGTGCGCTGGGAGGGCTTGCCTGTGGAGTGCGAGGTGGAGTAACTTTCAGAGCCGACAGCTCCAACTTTTTCTTCTTAAGCTCTTCCAACTCGGCAATCTCTCGGCTGATGGATTCTTTTTCCTAGGGGGATAGATCTAAAAGACTTGTTTGACCATTTCAGCACAAACATGTTGTTGGGTTTTGTGTGTGTACTGCATGGGGCTAGCACAAGATTCAGCAACCACAGTAGCTAACTGATCCTCTGCACTCTGTGTGTCCTCATTGGCCACATCCCCGGTATCTCCAAGAGATGCTTCCTGCACTTAGCGTTCAAAGGGCGGCGCATATTTCAACTTATTCAGCCAATGCCTGAATTTCAGTTTTTCCCATTGTTTTCAAAAACTAGACATGGATATGTCTCAAAATGATGTGACATTGTTTTTTAAGACAACCCGACATTGATGGCAGGATGAATGGGTCCTCCAGCTGCGTCTCGTTGACTTCAGCATCCAAGTGGGCAGGCGCCTCAAGAAATGCCTGGCAAACAAAGGTGAGCGAGTAAACTTGTTTTTCACAAGCTTATTTTTGGAAAGTCTAAAGTTAATTGGCTGAGTAAGTTTTGGAACTGGGTACCAGGTAGTAGCAGGATCAGCCATGTTCTGCAGCTGCATCACCTCATCTTCTAGCTCCTGAGGAAAAGGGTTGACAACCTCTCATGTTATGGCATGGTATTCCATCAAAGTTAAAGGGTATGGGCCCACTGAAAAATCTTTCACCCCGATGTTGTGACAGTCCCAAATGGTGCCTGGCCTTCAATTCGGCTTCCATCTTTGCTCGCTCGGTCATACCTTCCTGCGACACGGCAAGCAGGTGGCGATTTCCAACGTCAAGGGATCCTGTGCTCCAAGTGCGCGAAGGCATCGGCGCTGGCATGGCTTCAATACCGTGGCAGTGACACCCAACACACTAGCAAAACGACAGCCTCAATAGCTATACCACAAATTCCACATGCGTCCCATTGCTATCCATTGCTCATATTTGAAATCAACTTTGCATCAAAGAGTCAAAATTTGTGTGATCCCCAAAATCCCAGCATTCTTCATAGGGTACATTGGATGGTTCAGGTGGTAGTTTTGGGGACGACGGGATTTTTCATCAAATGTACCATCAAAGCTGGTTGAAAGCCATTTCTTTTGCACACGTAAGGCACGTGTGAACGTCGGCCCCAGGAATTGAACGTTGGGAATCCATGAAATATATGAAACATATGAAACGGCTCTGAAGTGGCCCCACAAAAACACCCCAAATACGACCCAAATACGGCTGTGAAGTTGAAAACATGTTTTGGCTTTTTATTGATAAATTTTGGATAATTTTGTTTTTTTTTTCCTGAATTACGCATTTGACCCAACTTTGCCCATATATGGGGTGGCTTGGCCACTTTTTTTGGCTGTTTTGGCAATGAATCCAAACTATCGATTTCTGTCGAAAATCAATCGAACATGCGAAAACCTGTCGATTTTTGTCGGAAAATGAGTCGGAAAATGAGAAGATTGCTAAACCACTGGTATTTGACTGCCATATAGCCATATTGGGTTCCCTGTAAGTTTACAGAGAGGTTGGTAGAAGGTCCCTCCATTCATCAGGTATGCGGAGCTTCGTTGAGCCTCGCAGGTAAATAATGCAATTCCTTAGGGCTGCATCTTCCCAAAGGTCAATGTAAGACATGGACTCAAAGATCCTCATGGCATTTGCCTCAGGCGGACACATGGGCAAAGGACGATCTTCGATCAAGAGTGGGACCAAAGCTGCAACCCGTTGTCCAAACCGTAATGGATAATTCCTCAGTGGGGCCAATGGTCTGGTGCAATATTATTGGGGAAAATGTATAGCTAGATGTTTATGGGGATGCCATTTTAATATAAGCCATCACAAGCCATATCATAGTCATAAGCTATCTATGGTTTGAAATTTAGGGTCGTTTTCTATTGATGGAAAATGGTCTCTTAAACGATCACCCAAAATTTTGGGAAGTTTTCTCTTTAGGACCCCATGGTTTTCAATGGTGTAATTCCAAATCAAAGATAATGAGGCAATACTGCTAATGGAACTGTGGTTCTGACTTGGTTTCAAATGGCGCGTGCCATGATATTTGGTTTTGCCATCCTTCTTGTAGACACACGTTGTCTTTCGGTCGGGGTTCATCTTTGGTTTCCACCCTTCAAGACACCCAAATTAAGTTTTTCAATCCATTCAGAACTTCCATATGCAATGTGTCGTTTGGGAGAAGCCGCTCCAAACAATCTCATCCACCAAGAGCAGCGGAAAACCTCAGTCCAAGAAAAATTCAGGGATCATATAGGGTCACATTGGACAAGTAATCCGGTGGCAATAAGATCCCCACACAAAGTACTTCTGTCAACCATCTGAACCGGGGATGCCGATAGAGCAACGATTGTCGCGGCTGTTGTAATATGAATTGGCCACCAGCACATACTGCCAGCAAAATCAACAGGCAGCACCTACAGGGATACCCTATCACTTTGGAAGCTATGTCACATGGGAAAGACAAGTCATAGTTTGACACATTCTTCAAAAAGTTGACTGAAGGGTATCTTTTATTATAATTTTAGGCCATGAAAATTATCAAATCCAAATGGTCTTTGTTATATCCCATTGGCAAATTGGTTACACCCAATTGAGAGAAATGGAACATTGGACCCACCTACCGTGCCACCATTTGGCTGGCTGAACTGACACATGCCAGATCATCCAATCCAAGAGGGCAAAGCCATGACCTCCTAGTTGACCCTCTCGACATGGCGCTCCATGTGGCGCAAAGCACCCCCAGCCACAATGTCCCATGAAGAATAGCAGATGCCGCTGTCCTCAGGTCGAACTTCGGACCCTACTTTACCGTCGGATATGAGAGGCTTGGTGTGGGTGGCGGTAATTTTAGCAATGTTTCAGTTGAGGATCGCAAATCCACTTGGGCTAAGTATACCAAAAGGAGACCCTTCACCTTCTCCAAGACCATTTGCAGCAAAGTCATTCAAGTCAATTGCTGTTGCACAATAGCCTGCATGTGCCACAGCTTGTGTAGCAGTACGGGATCCAGCGAAAAGCTCAATCCACTGGAAATCCTAGGCCGGAATTTTGGCTTCGTTTGTCCCGGACTTTCAGAAAGGAGCTTAATCCATCCACCCCAAATTTCAACTTCCATGGCTTCATGTTAGATCTAATGTTGGGTACCTTGTTCGGTAAATGATTTCAACTTAGGAGGAAAGATATAAATACAAGGATTGAATGGCATTCTGTGGCCTGGGGCGCCAACAGGGCTTTGGCTGGTCTCCGGCAATCTCCAAATGGATAGTAACGCAAAAAGCACTAGAGCCTGCCGGTGTAGGACAGGATTGTGAAACCGCTCTTGATTAAGGGATCAACATGGAAAAAAACATTGATTGATTGGTGGTTCCAAAATAAATGGGATACCCACTTCATTTTTCATTGCCATTCAGTTTTAGATTAGTGGAATCATAAGCAGCTGGTTGTATTTTGGAACCACCATTCAAGGGAAAACTCTGTATGACCTAAGATGGCTGACCTTTGGGGCCTTCAACTTGTGGAGATTGTAGACCAGGGAATTGACCCTTTCCGGTCCCCAGGCCATTGTTACAGCTACGGTTCGCAACGATGAAAGAGCAGGAGATTGCTTCGGAAGGGGGTTGTGAAGCACGGTGCACATCAACAAGTCTGATACACCGTTGGTTTTCGAAAAAAACAATCATCAGAAAACATCAAAAACCTTGTGAACTGTGAGAGCCCCCAGAGTTACCAAAATCGGCGTCCCCAGTAAACACATGTCAGACAGACCGGGCGGGACCAGCCCTCGTCTAATTGCCCACGTGGGATGTTTCGGCATTGGTATGCCGACTGTGGGAGTTTCCATAATGGGGGCACCCCAAAAATGAAAGGTTTATAATGGAAAATCCCATTAAAATGGATGATTTGGAGGTACCCATATTTTAAGAAACCTCCATGTGTGTTCTGTGACTTCCATGCTTGGACGACAACCCTTGGACACCTTCAGGAGGCGCTTGTGTCATCCTTCTGCGTGGATGGCACCACGTGACCTAAGGGTGGTGGCTGGTGCAAGGGCTTGGTTTTCGAGTGTGAACGGCTTCAATGATTGAATCGACTTCCAATACTACAGTTCATTGAAGGGTGCAATCAATGAAATTTTCCTGTGCCTTCTATTTGTCTTGATGGTTCCCCTTATTATTCGCATTTAGCCGGCCCTTTGCTTCATTGATGTGAAAGGAATTTTGATCAGACTTTGGTGTGCGACTAGTCTCCTGAAAGGTACGAGGCAGCTCTGACCAATTGTCGTGATGACTGGAAGAGGAGATTGGAGTTGGAATGAGATCTCCGTTGAGATGGAAAGCACCATGACTAGTTTGTTTGCAGCTGCCTGTCCCAGATATTCCCAGATGCTGAGTTTGAATTCCTGAAGCTCCAAATGCGCCGGGGCATTGTAGCATCCAGATAAAGAGCGAGCGCGAAACCTAAAACACAGCTAAACAGGCAACCTAGATGACAGGCCCAGTTTGGACATTGAAACCTATGGTTTCTGGTTCTTGGTTTTTGGTTCTTGGTTTTTGGTTCTTGTTTCCTTGTTCTTGGTTCTCGGTTTCTGGTTCTTGGTTCTCGGTTCTTGGTTCTCGGTTCACGGTGCTTGGTTCTCGGTTTTCGGTAGTCGATTCTTGATTCTCGGTTCTTGTTTCTTAGTTCTAGGTTCTCGGTTCTTGGTTCATGACAACAAGAAGGTGCAGACACGACATCACTTACTTATCAAGACATTCATACCATGTAACGCGTTGCGGGGTTAAGGAAACCCCCCTTGCAGTCTGCACAACCGCGCTAGATAAGCGGAATCATAGCCTAGCTTCTTCTATGGTTGCCAGCAGTTGAACGTTTTCCATGGTCAGTGGTTTCTAGAGTTTCCATGGTTTGCATGGCTTCAAGCAGTTTCTATGGTTTCCAACATGTTTCATCTGTTCCAGCAGCGCGGGTAGTTTCCGTCATCTTTCATAGTGTCCCGTAATAATCGTTGGTTTGTTGATGGTTTTTATTAGCGTATGATTGGTTTCATGGTCGCTAACAGTTTCCGTGCTTGCTGGCAGTTTCTTCAGTTTGTCGCAGTTTCGACAGTGTCCAGCAGTTTCCACAGTTGCTAGCCAGCGGCTTTGAGAGCGCATTCCACAGTTTGCGTGGTTGCAGCAATTTCTTTTCGTGTGCACGATTTGGTTTTCAATCTCCTTGGTATCCATTCCTCTCGATTTCTTATGTTTCTGACTTTGTAGGTATTTGACATGGTGCAGTTTCGTATAGTTCAGGGTTTGCCATGCCTTCCACGGCTTGGAGTTTCTAGGTTGTGTAGTATAATTCTTAATGGTTATGTGATATGATGATGAGATGCGCAGATGAGTCAAATTTGGTGCATGGATGCGCAGATGAGTTAGGATGCGCAGATGAGTGCTTTGCCCTCCAAATGCATTGGATGTTGATTGCCTTATGAAGGATTGAAGGGGTACTGCAGGAAAACATTGGACAATCACTTTGAATAAGCGTCATGCAAAAAGCTAACACAGGGAATTTGGACCCACAGTTTTCATTTCTTTCTGGGTCTAACCCTTAGGGATCCCCTTGGATAGTCATCCCTTTGCAGGACGTTTTGGTTGCTGTCGAAGCTCCCACGCAAGTGGCGGAGCCTCTCCTGTTTGAACAGCGCCATGGGCGAGGAGAACCGCGGCGGGATTGGGGGAACGAACTGACCTAGTTGTGCGCGACTGGATTCTGTGATGGTTTGCATCCATTTTTGGAAGCACCAGAATCTTAAGTAATGATGTCACTGATTGACTTTGGGATGACTCAGGAATTAGATTTTGTAGCAAACTGTTTTGAGTCACTAAGTTGTTTGAGATACTTGGATTGTTTGCGGATAATGAACGCATCTGCTTAAACATGGTGACCCAATCCTTGAAGTTCTTCAATGTAGATTTAGTCTAGTCGATTAAGCGTCCGTTTGTGTTTGATGTACTCTTCACAAAGGCGTTGACCTCAGAATCAAAATAACCAGGAGGAACGGACTGGTACGGCTGATGGCCGTCTGCTGTTCAAAGGAAACAGATTTGGATCATCTGACACGCAACAAATGCACTTGTAGCAATTAGCATCTCCCCAGAATTTGGATCATAGATGCAACAGCCTGAGGAGCCATGGGAACAAAGCATGGAGCTCATGGCTGTCATGAAGCACCAAGAAGTGGAAGCTGATGTCATCACACACAAGGCACCTGTGACTTTCACTGCACCGTTCGCCACTGTGGTACGGCAAGAAACGCTGTACTCAGAGATTTGCAATTCAAATAGATCAAATAGTGTCCTCGCAGTTCGTTGGCTTTGAATCCTCTACAGACTTTTGTTCAACTAATAGTGTAGATCTTAGAATCTTAGGTCCGCTGGAAACAGGCTTGAGCCACTTGATAGAGTATGCGTTTTCATGTTCTACAAGGACTCAATCAGTCCTCCTACCAAGTACACCTCGACCCATCATCGGTGAAACGCTTCAAGAAATGTCAAAAAAAAAGGTGCTACCGCAATTTGTAAGCCTTTTCAATTGTCATCATCTATGGTCACAAAAAGCCCTGTCGAAGGGAGATCAACTTGGGTCATCTTCGGTCAGGCGATGATCAACAGCTTTGGCCGGGGGATGCAATGGAAAGCGACCCTAGGAGAACTGATTCCCTTGCGAAAGCAAGCCTTGATAGCCTTGCACAGAAAGGAGGCTATGGTGGGCTGGGGTGATGATTTTGAAACAAGTCCATGGAAAGAAGTGGATGGAGAGAAGTGGAGAGAAGTGGAGAGAATAAGTAGATGGAGGTAAGTTCTCCGAGGTCAGCTGATAGAGGCCTCTCTCACTTGCAGGAAACTTGAAGTCACAAGGTTGCATGCTCATATCTTCTGCAGCAATTTCTTTCCGCGCAAAAAAAGCGAGATTGTAGCAAAACCATGTTTGAAAGCATTAATGTGTGTATGGACAGTTGCATATCACAGTGGCATATAGAAACAGGGTTGGTTGGGAGTGACTACCGGCAAGACGCAATCATGAATTGCAGGCCAGTTTCTAGGATCAGAATGTTGGTTTCAATGAAGCTTTGATGTTTCTTTCGGTGGTTCATGCAGTGGTTTGGGAGACATTTCCTGATCAGGTCATCATGAAATTAAATGACATCAGCATCAATTCAGCCTTTTGTTGGGTGATTGTTTTGTTGGCCAATTCCAGTTCTAGTGGCGTTTCAGCTCTCAATCGAAGTATCGAACCTTGAGACACTCATCATCATGAGGGTCTCCCAACATTCACGTTGGGCGCATGGCCAGCTGGAAGCGTGGAAGTTTTTTGGCTGATGACATGTTCATCTGTGCCGTGTTGTTTGAGGCATTTTCTGAAAGAAAACATCAACCAGAACTTGTTTGAAACAATTTCTATTTTGCAGTGCTCGCCTGAGGCATTTTCCTCCTCCTGTCCAACTGTGCCTGCTCCAGCAACTCGTACACGAGTTTGCAAAGCAGTTGGACAGCTGGCAGATTCCATTTTTGGCGGCCACGGTGCCTCCGTCAGAGTCTCAGCTGAGATTTTCTTGCCTAGGGAGGTCTAAATCCTGAAGGGACAGTCCTTTTCAAAATACTTTGAAATCCAAGGTGCTCAATGCTACAGGAAAAAGTCTGGAACCCAGGAACTAGATGTTGAGGTTTGAGTGCGTGCAACAAGTCCAAACATCCCATCAGCACACCTCAATCTGTAACTTCTCTCCCTCTCCCTCCCTCCCTCCCTCCCTCTCTCTCTCTCTCTCTCTCTCTCTCTGCTGTTTTTATGCCACAATCTACTCACTTGGCTTCCCTACTTCCCTACAGCTTGGAGATTACACAGTGCATTTGGCAACACACTTGGCTGTTGGTGAGTCCTTGCAGTTTTACATGCTCTCCTTACCGCTCCGTAATCTGCCTCATGCCCTGGGGTGGCATGGTTTGCACATTTTCCACTAAGGATCTGCTTGCAGTGCTAATGGCATCCTGTACAGCAGGGGGCAAGAAGCATGGCGATGAAAAGAACCGCACAAGGCTTTCGACTGGCGGCACCAAGAATGAACTAGACAACGGATGGCCCGAGAGCGTAGAGGAGCAGGGTCTTCTCTTGTTAGTATGGAGACACCATATTACAAAACAATATATCAAAGATGTGTTATAGGCAGACAAGAAGAGGAGTATCAAGACAATATAGCAAAAGTACAAGACAATAGTTTGCACCGTATCTTTCAAATAGCTTTTCACACACAGAACTTTTTACAGAGAGACGCTTTTACACACAGATGCTTTTAGACACAGACACTTTTACATACGGAAGCTTTTGCGCACAGACATTTTTACACACGGAAGCTTTTACACACAGACGCTTTTACACACATAGGCTTTTACACACAGACTCCTTTACACACAGACGCTTTACACGCAGACGCTTTACACTGTTACACGCAGATACTTTTACACGCAAACACTTTTACATACAGACGCTTTTACACACAGAAGCTTTTACACACAAAAGCTTTTACACACAGAAGCTTCTACACACAGAAGCTTTTACACACAGACACTTTTACACACAGACGCTTTTACACACAGGCACTTTTACACACAGACACTTTTACACACAGACACTTTTACACACAGACAGTTTTACACACAGATCTTTTACACACAGAAGCTTTTACACAGACGCTTTTACACACAAAAGCTTTTACACACAGACGATTTTACACACAGAGGCTTTTACACACAGACGCTTTTACACACAGAAGCTTTTACACACAGAGACTTTTACACGCAGACCCTTTTACACACAGGAGCTTTTACACACAGAAGCTTTTACACACAGACGCTTTTACACACAGAAGCTTTTACACACAGACGCTTTTACACACAGACGGTTTTACACGCAGACCCTTTTACACACAGGAGCTTTTACACACAGACGCTTTACACGCAGACGCTTTACACGCAGATACTTTTACACGCAAACACTTTTACATACAGACGCTTTTACACACAGAAGCTTTTGCACACAGACGCTTACTTTACACACAGACACTTTTACACACAGACGCTTTTACACACAGACGCTTTTACACACAGACGCTTTTACACACAGACGCTTTTACACACAGAGGCTCTTACACCACAGAGGCTTTTACACACAGATGCTTTTACTTTTACACACAGAAGCTTTTACACACAGCACACAGAAGCTTTTACACAGACACTTGTACACACAGAAGAAATCGCAATTTTACTCCAGTTTTTGACGATCGAACCTCATTTCGTGCGAAAGGTTGCGCCGGACAACTTGAAATCGCAATTTTCGACCCTCATTTCGTGCGGGTTGCGACGGGAACCCGGAAATCGCAATCTTACTTCAGTTTTTGGCGATCGAACCTCATTTCGTGCGAAAGGGTTGCGCGGAAATCGCAATTTTACCGCAGTTTTTGACGATCGAACCTCATTTCGTGCGAAAGGGTTGCGCGGGACGACTTGAACTCGCAATTTTACCGCAGTTTTTGACGATCGAACCTCATTTCGTGCGAAAGGGTTGTGCGGGACGACTTGAACTCGCAATTTTACTTCAGTTTTTGGCGATCGAACCTCATTTCGTGCGAATGGGTTGCGTTTCGTGCCGTCTCGTTGGCACTGCCCCGCGCCTTCAAGAGAGAAATAGAAAAGAAGGAGAGGGCAAGAGGGCAAGAGGGCAAGAGGACAAGAGGGCAAGAGGGCAAAAGGGCAAGAGGGCAAGAGGGCAAGAGGGTAAGAGGAGAAGATGTGAGGATGAGAAGATATGAAGATGAGAAGATGTGAGGCTGTGAAGATGGGAAGATGTGAGGATGAGAAGATGTGAAGAGGAGAAGATGTTTTACAGACCCCCACTATTGGAAGAACCCTGCGCTCAGACGCTCTCGGGAAAAAATGACAGTGGACGGATCCATTTCTTGCAACTGTCCGAGCCGCAAAGTATAGCACAAAATCCGTAACCTAGCTCATCAGTCCAGCTGGTCCATGCAACTTTACCTCACCTACCTCACCTACCTCACCACCTACCTCACCTACCTCACCTACCGCACTCACTCACCCACTCACTCACTTCACTTCACTTCACTTCACTTCACTTCACTTCACTTCACTTCACTTCACTCACTTCACTCACTCTCACATCCCTCACTCACACACACCACACTCGCATCACTCACTCACACTCTCACTCACTCACTGTACATGAACATACATACATACACACAAACTCACCCACCATCACCGCTCCATCACTCTTATACTTCCTCTTCCCTTCTTGCTCTTCTATGGTCAGTCTAAGTCTAAAGAAGTTGGTAACATGTGGGGTTATCCGGTCCTTTAATTGGTTCGAAGCGTCACTTGACAAGACACTTGGGCTGACAGGCAAGCGAACAAGCAGCACCACCAGCAGCACCACCAACAACAGCATGAATTGACATGCAAGAACTGGCAATAAGTAGAGACATGTTCCAAGTAGAGACATGCTACTGGAGCTTTTGGGTTCTGACCATTTAGTAGAAGAGGTTCTGGGTAGAAAAGATCAAGCCATGTCGGAGCAGGATCTCATGGGCCGCGTGATTGGCGCTGCTTCCCAGGGAGCAGTGGGTGCCGTGGTAGCAGCTTCTCTCAGCGCAGTGACCGAACCCTTGGTGAACAACATGCTGGTGAAGCGGACACCCTTGATGGAGGCTATCAAGCAGCTGGATGCCCAGATGATCAAGAAATTCTTGCAGACCACTTTGGCAACGAACTTCATCAAGTTCCCATTTTTTGAAGCTACCGACATCATCATGCAGGGTGTCCATCTTACTCCCACTGCCAAAGCAGCAGTGTTTGGATCCGTCTGCACCATCACCCTGCCAATCACCAACTACCGGTTCCGAAAATCCATGAATTTGCCAGTGACTCCAGGCAATCTCTACCAGGCCTGTGGTCCGACAGCTTTGCGAGACATCATCTATGGCATTGCTCGCAACAAGGTGTCAATCTTCCTGACGAGCTTGAACCCTGCCATTGCGAGCACCATGATGGGAAGAGTCGTGAGCATGTTCGCCACCGTTGTGGCAGCATGTGTTTTGTCGGCGCCTGGCAACGAGCTGCGAGGCTACTGCTTGCAGCCTCCAGACCGCAAGCAATCCTTCGCGGATTTCTTCCAGCCAGCCAAGTTGATTCGGAGTACGTCGGTGGGTGCCATCATCATGGGCATTAGCTTGGCTATTGGCACAATGGCAACACCACAGGCGGAGAAACTCATCGAGGTCATGAAAAAGTACTTGCAAAAGAACCCTCTCAGCTATGTCGTGATCATTCTTTTCGTCCTGCAGCAGGTCATTAGTACGCGTCGCCAAAGCGAACTTGTTGCAAAACTCGGTGCCAAGGTGTCGAAGGGGGTTGAGCCAGTGGCTGGTTTTCATGGGGATAGCTGGCAATTTGAATGGGACCACAAGCATCACTTGCACATGTTTATTTTATGAAACTAATTTGAGTGGAAACAAGAACGCGCACCAGTTTCGCAGATAAGCAAGAAAGCAAGCAAGGAAGCAATATTGTGAACATATCACACTCCTTTTCTTGATAGTTACACGTTTGATACAACATATTCTTTCTTCCAATTGACAGTGCTTGGAAATGGTTGGTGGACCCCGGACACTGTGCAGCCTCATGAGAAATCCACCAGGAGCAGATCTTGGCTCCGGTGAACTGTGAAAAACCACAGCTGGAGGAGGTGCCAGAAGAGACCGTTTTTCGTCCCGTTTCCATCGCTAGGTTTTCAGCAGTTGTGACTGGACAGTAGACATCACGGTGCATTAAGAGTGGAGCTTCCCCAATGAACAGCCCATATGGACATGGTCCCAAATCGGCCCATCTATTTTTACCAACAGGACACAGCTGCTAGATACTTTTGAAGGTTGAACCTGGTTGTCCCACGGTCTCTTTTGATGGACTTCATTTGCCCGGTTGGCAATCAGTAATTATCAATATACATGGGATCCTTCCCAATCAGGACCTTTTGCAAGTGGCTTCCGCAGAGGAGGAGTCTGAGAAGGACACGAGGCTTTGGGCTGGTCAAGATCCAAACTGACACTTCGTGGCCATTTCGTCGTGACCATGTCTTTCGGGCGTACTGCGAAGACATGCTAAGACAATCTATGATATAATTGTGAATCAAGCAGCTGGCTCTTGCAGCGTAACTACAGCGTCTCTCCTGAACTCCTTTCCTTCTGTGCTCGGAGGCGACTCTCACTTGGTACGACGGCGACGAGGTTTGATGAGTCTGACGAGGGGGAGGATATCAATAAGGTGGATGATCATTCGGACAGAGATGGTGTTGCCCAGGCCATCTCCACAGTCTATTCAACATTTCAGTGTGCCGACTCTTTTCAAATTCTCTATATGGCTGTCTTGCAGCCCATGTTTACAATTTAATGTGGCTGCGGCTGTGATGCAATTCTTGCTCGATCAACATCAAACCATGACCTAAGTCACTTGACATTCCAGTGTGTTTCGGCTTCTCACCTCCACTTCACCTGGACCTTTTCTACAGGGCTTGATCGACCTAGGCATCCGCGCAGAAAGGATTGCTCAATGCTGACTCTGAGGATGATTTAGAGGTGCCGAGATATATCTATATGAACACAAAGTTGTCAATCAGCTGTGGAGACCCTTACACTTAGAACATGCCAAGACATTACAACAAATATATTTAAACAGGATCTATTGACATGTATGTTTTTAAAATGATCTATTGACAAAAAACACTTGAACGAGCTCTTGTTTGTGAGTGGGGATCCAGGGTTAGTTTCAAGGAGCCTCACACTTAGAACATCCATCAACCTACACATAGGATGTTCTAACTGATTTTGCTCTGGAAGTTCTAAGTGTGGGGGGGTTTTGGATGTTCTAAGTGTGAGAGTCCAACAATTTGGAAAAAAAAACATGCTGTTCTAAGTGACTGTCCGGCACTATAGCCTCTTTGTTGAGCCGCAAGGCATTTGCGGCCTTTTGCAGTCTGATGCAGCTATACTTTAGTATTGGTGTTGTAAGAAAACTAGACGACTAAGTCACGCTTTTCCATACATGGCAAGAGTTCCACGAGTCACTAGCTATCACTGCCCCGTATTGTATACAGTAAAAACCTGTCTTGTTGCAGATGGCTTCCAATCAATCGTCGGATTTGGAAGGGAACTGCACATGTTGCACGTGTGGCGAAACTCATGTGGGAGAGGTTAGGTTTGAGGTACAGCTTTGAAAAGCACCAGAGTGTATGTCCCTTCCTGGTTTGATATGGCTTTAGTATGGTTTGAATCAGATCTGGTTTGATGATTCTTTATTGAAGTTCAGTTGTCCTCAAGATTTCGAAAGTGGGCTGTTGCAAGATGTTGTAAGCATGTTTTTTTTTGGCATTTGCAGATCCTGTTTTTGGCCACGTAAGAGTTCCAAAGTGTGATTCGTGCTGTGACGATGGGACAGGTTGAGGAGGTTGATACCAAGCAGGCTGAAGTGGAGTCCCTGCGTCGTGAGGCTTCGAAGTTGTGCCATGTAATACTGTGCTTGGCTCCAGTCAGCTTCAGACTGCTTCACACTGTTCCTGCTCCTACTGTTCAAACTATTTCAAACTGCTTCAAAGTGCTTCAAACTGCTTCAAAATGCTTCAAAGAATGTTCAGAAGGGCACCATTTTGCGAGGCCCGGGACACGCTGCTGCAAGCTGCCCGCGATGGCCGCTTGGCATCCGCTTTCAAGGGATATGCGCAAGGCGAGTGTTCTACAGTTGTGCTTCATGTGGGTGCCTGGTGTGACTAAGACAATTTGATAAATTCGAATACAATCGATTTTTCTTGTCTTCAAGACCAACTGCGTGAATGCCATGCTTATTGGGGTAAGGTTTTGTAATGTTTTGTATGGTTTGATATGGCTTTCGTATGGTTTGAATCAGATCTGGCTTGATGATTCTTTATTGAAGGTCATTTGTCCTCAAGATTTCGAAAGTGGGCTGTTGCAAGATGTTGTAAGCATGTTTTTTTTGGCATTTGCAGATCCTGTTTTTGGCCACGTAAGAGTTCCAAAGTGTGATTCGTGCTGTGACGATGGGACAGGTTGAGGAGGTTGATGCCAAGCAGGCTGAAGTGGAGTCCCTGCATCGTGAGGCTTCGAAGTTGTGCCATGTAATACTGTGGTTGGCTCCAGTCAGCTTCAGACTGCTTCAAACTGTTCCTGCTCCTACTGTTCAAACTGTTTCAAACTGCTTCAAGGTGCTTCAAACTGCTTCAAAATGCTTCAAAGAATGTTCAGAAGGGCACCATTTTGCGAGGCCCGGGACACGCTGCTGCAAGCTGCCCGCGATGGCCGCTTGGCATCCGCTTTCAAGGAGATGCGCAAGGCGAGTGTTCTACAGTTGTGCTTCATGTGGGTGCCTGGTGTGACTAAGACAATTTGATAAATTCGAATACAATCGATTTTTCTTGTCTTCAAGACCAACTGCGTGAATGCCATGCTTTTTGGGGTAAGGTTTTGTAATGTTTTGTATGGTTTGATATGGCTTTCGTATGGTTTGAATCAGATCTGGCTTGATGATTCTTTATTGAAGGTCATTTGTCCTCAAGATTTCGAAAGTGGGCTGTTGCAAGATGTTGTAAGCATGTTTTTTTTGGCATTTGCAGATCCTGTTTTTGGCCATGTAAGAGTTCCAAAGTGTGATTCGTGCTGTGACGATGGGACAGGTTGAGGAGGTTGATACCAAGCAGGCTGAAGTGGAGTCCCTGCGTCGTGAGGCTTCGAAGTTGTGCCATGTAAGACTGTGTTTGGCTCCAGTCAGCTTCAGACTGCTTCAAACTGTTCCTGCTCCTACTGTTCAAACTGTTTCAAACTGCTTCAAAGTGCTTCAAACTGCTTCAAAATGCTTCAAAGAATGTTCAGAAGGGCACCATTTTGCGAGGCCCGGGGCACGCTGCTGCAAGCTGCCCGCGATGGCCGCTTGGCATCCGCTTTCAAGGAGATGCGCAAGGCGAGTGTTCTACAGTTGTGCTTCATGTGGGTGCCTGGTGTGACTAAGACAATTTGATAAATTCGAATACAATCGATTTTTCTTGTCTTCAAGACCAACTGCGTGAATGCCATGCTTTTTGGGGTAAGGTTGTGTAATGTTTTGTATGGTTTGATATGGCTTTAGTATGGTTTGAATCAGATCTGGCTTGATGATTCTTTATTGAAGGTCATTTGTAAAAAACATTTCGAAAGTGGGCTGTTGCAAGATGTTGTAAGCATGTTTTTTTTGGCATTTGCAGATCCTGTTTTTGGCCACGTAAGAGTTCCAAAGTGTGATTCGTGCTGTGACGATGGGACAGGTTGAGGAGGTTGATACCAAGCAGGCTGAAGTGGAGTCCCTGCGTCGTGAGGCTTCGAAGTTGTGCCATGTAATACTGTGTTTGGCTCCAGTCAGCTTCAGACTGCTTCAAACTGTTCCTGCTCCTACTGTTCAAACTATTTCAAACTGCTTCAAAGTGCTTCAAACTGCTTCAAAATGCTTCAAAGAATGTTCAGAAGGGCACCATTTTGCGAGGCCCGGGACACGCTGCTGCAAGCTGCCCGCGATGGCCGCTTGGCATCCGCTTTCAAGGAGATGCGCAAGGCGAGTGTTCTACAGTTGTGCTTCATGTGGGTGCCTGGTGTGACTAAGACAATTTGATAAATTCGAATACAATCGATTTTTCTTGTCTTCAAGACCAACTGCGTGAATGCCATGCTTTTTGGGGTAAGGTTGTGTAATGTTTTGTATGGTTTGATATGGCTTTAGTATGGTTTGAATCAGATCTGGTTTGATGATTCTTTATTGAAGTTCAGTTGTCCTCAAGATTTCGAAAGTGGGCTGTTGCAAGATGTTGTAAGCATGTTTTTTCCCGAGAGCGCCTGCGAAGGGTTTTTCGTAAAAAAGCAGCCGTTATACTACATCTTCACACCTTCACATCTGCTGATCTACATCTTCACCCTTCCATCTGCAGATCTACATCTTCCACCCTCACACCTGCATATCTAGATCATTCGCACTTCACAACCTGCAGATCTGAATCTTACACCTTCCCATCTGCTGATCTAGCATCTTCAAGACCGGTTCCCATCTGCCAGACTACATCTTCGTTCACACCCTCACAACCTGCAGATCGAGATCTTCCAGCCTTGCAGATCTACAAATCTTCACAAAAGGCCATTTCACATCTGTCAGAGTCACTACAATCTCACACCCTCACATCTGCAGATCTACATCTTCACACCTTCACACCTGCAGATCTAGATCTTCACACCTTCACACCTGCAGATCTAGATCTTCACACCCTCACATCTGCAGATCTACATCTTCACACCCTGACATCTGCAGATCTACATCTTCACACCCTGACATCTGCAGATCTACATCTTCACACCTTCACACCTGCAGATCTAGATCTTCACACCTTCACACCTGCAGATCTAGATCTTCACACCCTCACATCTGCAGATCTACATCTTCACACCCTGACATCTGCAGATCTACATCTTCACACCCTCACATCTGCAGATCTACATCTTCACACCTTCACATCTGCAGATCTCCTCTCGCTCTTCTTCTATTCTCTCTTAAGGCGGGGGCGGTGCCGCCGGAGCGCCACGAAACGCAACCCTTTCGCACGAAACGGACGTTGGACGTCAAAAACTGCGGAAAAATTGCGACTTTGAGGTGTCCCGCGCAACCCTTACGCACGAAATGGACGTTGGACGTCAAAAACTGAGGAAAAATTGCGACTTTGAAGCGTCCCGCGCAACCCTTTCGCACGAAATGGACGTTGGACGTCAAAAACTGAGCAAAAATTGCGACTTTGAAGCGTGCGGCGCAACCCTTTCGCACGAAATGGACGTTGGACGTCGAAAACTGAGGAAAAATTGCGACTTTGAAGCGTCCCGCGCAACCCTTTCGCACGAAATGGACGTTGGACGTCAAAAACTGAGGAAAAATTGCGACTTTGAGTTGTCAATCGCAACGCTTACGCACGAAATGGACGTTGGACGTCAAAAACTGAGGAAAAATTGCGACTTTACTTATTCAATCGCAACCCTTACGCACGAAATGGACGTTGGACGTCAAAAACTGAGGAAAAATTGCGATTTTACTTGGTCAATCGTAACTCTTTCGCACGAAATGGACGTTGGACGTCAAAAACTGAGGAAAAATTGCGATGGACGCTTTCGTTTCTGTACAAGTGTCTGTGTGTAAAAGCGTCTGTGTGTAAAAGCGTCTGTGTGTAAAAGCGTCTGTGTGTAAAAGCGTCTGTGTGTAAAAGCGTCTGTGTGTAAAAGTGTTTGTGTGTGTGCGAAAGCGTGTGTAAATCTTTGTGTCTGAAAGCGTCTGTGTGTAAAAGCGTCTGTGTGTAAAAGCGTCTGTGTGTAAAAGCTTCTGTGTGTCAAAGCTTCTGTGTGTAAAAGCGTCTGTGTGTAAAAGCGTCTGTGTGTAAAAGCGTCTGTGTGTAAAAGCGTCTGTGTGTAAAGGCTTTTGTGTGTCAAAGCGTCTGTGTGTCAAAGTGTGTTTGTGTAAAAGCACCATGTGTAAAAGCGTTTGTGTGTAAAAGATTTTGTGTGTACTTTTACCGCACGACATGGAACTGTTAGAGATTGAGGGTGAAAATGCTTGCTAGTGTATCCGTGCTAGGACGTGCGGAGCTTGGTTCGTTTGGTGTGGTAATCTGTGTGGGAATTGATATGTTCATAGTGAGCTTCACTGTTCAGTTTGCATGTCTATGCGACAATGATGTTTGCTTGTCAAACGCAGGAGTCGTGGTCTCAGGCTTCGAAGAACACATTCTTTGCATTGAATTGTGCGAGTGTGTAGCAGGTTAGTGCATGAAGTTGTAGAAGTTACCAAGCTGTTGGGTTCGTTGTACCTTTGTGGATGTTTCCTTTGAGAACGGTGTGATGCATGTAATTTACAGCATCATGGTGTTCGACAATGATGCCCATCCCAAGTGTCAAACTCACGAATTGTGTTCTCAGTTTGGAAGTCCAGGATGATGCAAGATGAAACAAGGCATTGCGAGATGATGTAAGATGGTGTTGCCGAGCTTTGTTAAACTAGTTTTTTGTTGATGTGTTCAGCCTTCAGTTTGCAGGTCTCTGCGACAGTGGTTCTTTGTCATGTCAAACTCATGAGTGGTGTTCTCAGTTTGGAAGTCAGAGAGCAAATGCTTTGCAGTGGATTGTGCAACTGCAGCGACAAGCATAGTTTACCTCTTTACCTCTTTCCTGGTCTCAGACGTGAACGTAGAGACAAGATGCATTGTGCACAGAGTGAACATCCATATTCTTATATGTACGCTAAATGTTCGTGAAACAAGTGACGATTGGCAAACGGGTATCTTTAACATTTCTTGCACTTCTCGAGGTTTCTGTAGGGGCTGTCCGTGAGATCTCGAGAATTGCATTGTGACAATGTCAGTGTTTGTTTACGATGCAGTGGATCTATGTGATGTATAGCACGAAAAAAATATATGCGATGTTTTCATTGAAATGCATGAGCAGTGGACAAAAAAATACTACGGGAATCATTGTACCGTTCAATTTTGTTTTGAAATCAAGCATGTCATGGCATTGTTTTGAAATCAAGCGAACAAATATGCATGTCTCGGAATTTCTGAATGCAAAATGTTTGTTTGAAGTCACGCACCCGTGACGTTTGTGGACGTTTTGTGGTCGCTGTTTCATTTGCTGACGGGAACGTCTGTGCGAATGGAGCATGGGACCGCGTCATCCGCGTCGTCCGATGCCGTGGAAATTCGGTTGCAGAGGCATTGCGAGATGATGCAAGATGGTGTTGCCGAGCTGCTGAGTTTTTTGTTACCGAGCTTTGTTAAACTAGTTTTTTGTTGATGCGTTCAGCCTTCAGTTTGCAGGTCTCTGCGACAGTGGTTCTTTGCTATGTCAAACTCATGAGTGGTGTTCTCAGTTTGGAAGTCAGAGAACAAATGCTTTGCAGTGGATTGTGCAACTCTGCAGCGACAAGCATAGTTTACATCTTTACCTCTTTCCTGGGCTCAGACGTGAACGTAGAGACAAGATGCATTGTGCACGGAGTGAACATCCATATTCTTATATGTACGCTGAATGTTCGAGAAACAAGTGACGATTGGCAAACAGGTATCTTTAACATTTCTTGCACTTCTCGAGGTTTCTGTAGGGGCTGTCTGTGAGATCTCGAGAATTGCATTGTGACAATGTCAGTGTTTGTTTACGATGCAGTGGATCTATGTGATGTATAGCACAAAAAAAAAATGTGATGTTTTCATTGAAATGCATGAGCAGTGGACAAAAAATGATACGGGAATCATTGTACCGTTCAATTTTGTACCGTTCAATTTTGTTTTGAAATCAAGCATGTCATGGCATTGTTTTGAAAGCAAGCGAACAAATATGCATGTCTCGGAATTTCTGAATGCAAAATGTTTGTTTGAAGTCACGCACCCGTGACGTTTGTGGACGTTTTGTGGTCGCTGTTTCATTTGCTGAAGGGAATGTCTGTGCGAATGGAGCATGCGACCGCGTCATCCGCGTCGTCCGATGCCGTGGAACTTCGGTTGCAGGAGCTGCGTAGCAGTGCTGTGACCAGGGGTCGTGAATGGCTCCAGGATGCCCTGGCAAAAATTTCTGTAATGGAGCTTCGCAAAATGGCACATGCTCGGAATGTTGGCCGTGGACCGGACAACAAGTGGCTTGCGGTTGGAGAGCTGCGCGCTCGATTGCTGGATGTCTTGGCACCTCCAACGCAGGTCCGGTGTGGCAGAATAGGATTGTGACGAAAGTTGCATGTTTGTCACATGGTGCAACGTTGTAGGATGATTGCTGTTTTGTGGTGGCAGTGTGTCGGATGCTGTAGGTGGACGAGGCATCGGCTGCCAAATTGGAAGAACTTCGCCTTGGAGCTGTTTCACAGGGCAAGGAGTGGCTCAGTCGTGCTTTGTACGAAATGCGAAAAGAGGAGCTTCGAGCCCTGGCTACTGCGGGTGGTGCGCAGACACATTCCAACCGGAATTGGCTGCCTGTAGCAGAGCTGCGCAGCTCGTTGATGAAAGTCTTGGAACCCTCCACGGAGGTTGGGTGCAAAAAAAAACGGCATCATGGTACCGATGTTTTGTGGACTGTTTATGTGGGATTATCCATACAAAAATGAAATAACACGTGTCATTCATTGAATGTTTGTCACATGGTGCGATGTTGTAGGATGATGGTGGTTTTGTGGTGGCAGTGTGTCGAATGCTGTAGGTGGACGAGGCATCGGCTGCCAAATTGGAAGAACTTCGCCTTGGAGCTGTTTCACAGGGCAAGGAGTGGCTCAGTCGTGCTTTGTACGAAATGCGAAAAGAGGAGCTTCGAGCCCTGGCTACTGCGGGTGGTGTGCAGACACATTCCAACCGGAATTGGCTGCCTGTAGCAGAGCTGCGCAGCTCGTTGATGGAAGTCTTGGAACCCTCCACGGAGGTTGGGTGCAAAAAAAAAACGGCATCATGGTACCGATGTTTTGTGGACTGTTTATGTGGGATTATCCATACAAAAATGAAATAACACGTGTCATTCATTGAATGTTTGTCACATGGTGCGATGTTGTAGGATGATTGTTGTTTTGTGGTGGCAGTGTGTCGGATGCCGTAGGTGGACGAGGCATCGGCTGCCAAATTGGAAGAACTTCGCCTTGGAGCTGTTTCACAGGGCAAGGAGTGGCTCAGTCGTGCTTTGTACGAAATGCGAAAAGAGGAGCTTCGAGCCCTGGCTACTGCGGGTGGTGTGCAGACACATTCCAACCGGAATTGGCTGCCTGTAGCAGAGCTGCGCGCTCGTTGATGGAAGTCTTGGAACCCTCCACGGAGGTTGGGTGCAAAAAAAAATGTGTTTTGACATGAGTTGCTTTTGTGACGGAAGTTGAATGTTTGTCGCATGGTGCGAGGTTGTAGGATGATGGTTGTTTTGTGGTCGCGGTGTGTTCCATGCTGTAGGTGGACGAAGCATCGGCTGCCAAATTGGAAGAACTTCACCTTGGAGCTGTTTCAGAGGGTGAGGAGTGGCTCAGTCGTGCTTTGCACGAAATGCGAAAAGAGGAGCTTCGAGTCCTGGCTACTGCGGGTGGTGTGGAGACGCGATCCGGCAAGGCTTGGCTGCCTGTAGCAGAGCTGCGCAGCTCGTTGATGAAAGTCTTGGCGACTTCCACGGAGGTTGGGTGCAACCAAAAAAACGGCATCATGGTACCGATGTTTTTTTGGCTATTTATGTGGGATTTATCATACAAAATTGAAATAACATGTGTCGTGCACGGCATCATGGTACCGATCTTTTCTCGGCCATTTATGTGTGATTTTCCACACAAAAATGAAATCATGTGTGTCATGCAGGACATCATGGTGCTGAGCCTTTTTTGATGGTTTCTGTGGATTCTTTCCAGAAGAAAATGAGACAGTGTGTGCCATTTACTGCTTTATGGTATTGGACATTTTTTTTGTGTGTGCAAACGTATGCAGGCATATCAGTAGTGATATTGTCACACGTGTGATTTACAGTCTCACGGTACTGATCTTTTTGGGCCATTTTTGTGGTAGTTTCCATACAAACATGAAATAACATGTGTCATTCATAGCATCATGGTACTGAGCTTTTTTTGGGCTATTTATGTGGGAGTTTCCATACAAAAAAATGAATTGACATTTGTTGTATTTATCGGGGTTTCTGTGCGCAAGATGATGCAAAACGATGCAAGATGATGCAAGACACTGCAAGACGATGCAAGATAATGCAAGACAATGCAAGATGGTGTAAGAGAATGTGGGGCAATGCAAGATGATGCAAGACAATGCAAGACGATGCAAGATAATGTAAGACAAGGCAAGATGCTGCAAGGTGGTGTAAGAGAATGCGGGGCAATGCAAGATGATGCAAGACGATGCAAGACAATGCAAGATCATGCAAGACGATGCAAGATGATGTGTGTTTTCCTAAATAAAACGAAATGGTTTATTTCATACACTGCTTCATGGTACCGGGCTTTTTCTGTGGTATTTTCTGTGATGAAATGAAAGAACATGTGTTATACATGGCATCATGGTACCGAACTTCTTTGAACATCATAATGCTTATATGCACACGGGATGTTTGTAAAATATCAGGGCTCGGCAAACCAATATCTTCAAGATTTGTTGTATTTCTCGGAGTTTCTGTGTGCAAGATGATGCAAGACAATGCGAGATGATGCAAGAGTTTGCAAGATGATGCAAGACAATGCAAGATGATGCGAGATTTTGTAAGATGATGCAAGACGATGCAAGACAATGCAAGACGGTGCAAGAGGGTGCAAGATGATGCAAGATGATGCAAGACAATGCAAGACAATGCAAGGTGATGCAAGATGGTGCAACACAATGCAAGACGATGCAAGGCGATGCAAGGCGATGCAAGATGATGCAATATGATGCAAGAGGATGCAAGATGATGCAAGACAATGCAAGATGATGCAAGATTTTGTAAGATGATGCAAGACAATGCAAGACAATGCAAGACGGTGCAAGAGGGTGCAAGATGATGCAAGATGATGCAAGACAATGCAAGATGATGCAAGACAATGCAAGACAACGCAAGGTGGTGCAAGATGATGCAAGATGGTGCAAGACAATGCAAGACCATGCAAGGCGATGCAAGGCGATGCAAGGCGATGCGAGATGATGCAATATAATGCAAGAGGATGCAAGATGATGCCAGATGATGCAAGATGATGCAAGATGATGCAAGACAAAGCAATATGATTGAAGGTTGTGCAAGACGATGCAAGATGATGTGTTATTTCCAAAATAAAACGAAGTGACGTATGTTATACACACCATCATGGTACCGAGCTTTTTTGTGCCATTTGCGTGGAATTTTCAATAATAGAATGAATTATCATGTGTCATACACGGCATCATGGTACCGAGCTGTCTTGTCCCATTTATGGGGAAATGTCCATAATAAAATGAAATGACATATGTCATAGATGGCATCATGTTTGTGAAATACCAGGGATCGACAAACAAATATCCTCAACATTTGTTGCATCTCTTGAGGTTTCTGTAGGCGCTGTCCGTGAGATCTCGAGAATTGCATAGTGATCATGCCAATGTTCGTTTGTGATGTAGTGGATCTATGTGTTATGTTTTCATTGATATGCATGAGCAGCGGGGGAAAAAAATTGGTTCCGTTGGGATCATTATATGGTACCGAGCTTTTGTGCTGTAGTTTTGTTGCCATGTTGAGAGTAAAGTAATGTAACACGTGTCATCTGCAGGCAATTGTAGACTGTCGGCATTGCAAAAACGTCAAGTGCGGCTGTTTTGTTTGATTTTTTTAGCAGGAGCCGTGTCACGATGATGCTCTTGCGTCTGGTGCAAGTGTCTTGTGGGGCTGGCTGAAACGATGTTTGGAAAGTCCTTCGGCGCCTGATACTACATTGCTTCGAGATGCTGTTCCAGAAGGAAAAGATCGCATGCGTATTTTGGCTGTTTTGGCCGACAAGACCATGGGTCAGGTGGAGGGATTGCATCTTTCGCTTGCTTCTTTGGATGCTCGTGTGGTGGATGCGACGTTGCCGCTTCTTGCTACTTTCGATGAAGTGCAGCAATCGTTGCCCAGCAAAGCTGTCATGGATTCTGTTGATTTATTGGATTTACCAGGTTACTTCGCTTCCATTGGCATGGAGCATTTGCTGCGGCATCAGGTTGTGGCATTGTTGTCCTGTGTTTTGCTGAGTGTATCGGAAGAAAGACAACTTCAATGGTGTCGTCTGGTGGGGTTCACCATCGACTCGGACATGTTGGAAGCGGCGAGCCGTTTGTGGGATGTCCACACACTTACAGCTGCTTGTGAATGGGACAGTTCTGGTGGTTATGAGGATCGTGACAATGTGGTGGAGGTGGGTGGTTGTCGAAACTATTGCATGGCTCGTGTTAGTTTTTTTTTCATGTCTTGCCGGTTCGCGGTGGTTTTGTCTTTGTGTTGCTTGCAGGTGGTCCTTGGCATCCTGTGGGGCACGAAGGCGTTGGTGGTGGATGATGAGGGCGAGGTGCGCCGGCGTCGAGGTAAGCTGGATGCTGCAGACGCGACGTACCTGCGATGCCTGATGCAGAGATATGGCTGGGAAAGATTTGACCAGGACGTGGAGGTGTGCTATTGGTCCGAATGCTTTCCATCTGCTCGCTATGGGAACAAGAAGTGTTTACAGTTTGCTTGGCTTTTGCTGACGCAGTTACTTCATCCTCGCGAGACGCCTGCATTGCAAGCTATGCGCTCACGTCACGATCCAGTGACGGTCGGAGAACTCCGTGATTCCAGGACGAGTGAGTGTCGTTGTTGTATGTTTTGTGTAGTTTTCTTACCTTTGTCACCTTTGTGAATAACAACATCATGGTACCGAGCTTTTTTTGGCAATTTATGTGGGTATTTGCATGATAAAATGAAATAATCTATGTCATGCAAAGCATAATGGTACCGAGCTTTTTTTTTGGCTTGATGAATGAGATAACGTATGTTATTTATGCATCATGCGCGTGATCATGGTAGCCAAATCTTTTTCGGACATCCGAAATTCTTATATGCACGCTGGATGTTCATGAAATATCAGGGATTGGCAAAGAGATATCTTCTCGAGGTTTCTGTAGGGGCTGTCCGTGAGATCTCGAGGAATTGCATACTGATCATGACATCGTGTGTACAGGAGCGGAGTGTCTCCGGTTGTCGTTCAATTGGAACTGGATATACGACAATGGCAGGAAGTGCAGCAGTGCTTGCGGTTGCCGACTTCAGATGAAGACGGTGTGCTGGTCAAGCGGGTGTCGGAGTATTTGGAGAAGGAGAAGAAGGTGCGCTGTCGTTCCATGAAAGCTGCATTCCCTGGCGATGTGGACAACATCAAGGAGTTGAAGTTGGATTGTTTGGAGGCTTCGGATGATGCAGAGAATGGTATCAAATGGAGATCCGACACGGAACGCAACTTGATGCAGTCGATTCCTGGGTGGACTGAAGGAACTCTTTCCAAGGCCGCTTTTGTATATACCATTGAGTGCCATCCTTTTCGGCGCTGGCACTTCTGTTGTGGAAGGTGTTCCGGAGGTGGATGTGGAAGGGGATGGTAATGCAGTTGTTCTTGACGGCACTGGCTCTTCATGTGTGGAAGTTGCTGAGGAGGCGGATGTGGAGATGGATGATGCTGCGGGCATTGCTATGGAGGCCTTGCCAGAGAATTTGCAAGTTGCCAAGAAAGCTTTTGCTGTGTTGGAAAATGTGAATATGAAGTTTGAGATCAAGCTGCGTGAAGTTGCGCAGATGCTGGACTGCAGTCCAGCTATCACTGCTATTGGTGAAGCGCTGTCTCGCCTGGTGTTATGGTCTTACGATGATGATGATGGTCAGAATCCGCTGGAGCGTTACCAGTGCAGACTGTGCAATTTTGGAACTGGCGGACAGAAAGAGTTTTTGGAACATTTAGTGGAGAAACACAGTGGAGGTGCCGATGCCAGCCGTGTGCTCATCGAGTATCGTAAGAAGGTCATTGGACTGTTGACACACTTGGGCCCCACAGTTTCTTGTCTGCGCTGATCTTTTGTGGGATCGGGGTACTGAGCTTTTTGTAGCTATTTGTGTGGAATTTGCATCATAAAGTGAGATAATAGTTTTAATTCACGGCGTCGGGGTACTGAGCTTTTTGTGTTGTATTTCTGTTAACACGATCGGGGTAGGGTAGTGTTAAATGTTTGATGTGAGAAGATATCATGGTACCGAGATTTGCTGATGATGTTTTCATGAAGTGATGCATCAGGTAGGTCACCAGCTTTGCTTCGCAACGTCGCCTAATGGAGAATGCTGATGAAAGGCTTCGACAGCCCGAGCAAGGAGGTCGCTTTGAAACTGCATGCGTGGTGTGTGCTCGCAGGTTTTGGCGGGAGCAGCTGAAGCTGTTAATCTTATTCCAAGATCCGGCTGGCAGCACTGAGTTGGAGAATGGTGTGGTGGATGTGATTCCGTGTGGTCAACAGGAACGCTTGTGTCGAATTCTTGGAGTTGAAAGATACAGTCGAAGATGGCCGAAGATCGCTTTGGAGGCTCTGCATGCTTCGGCTGTTGAACATCCATACTGCAAGGGGGAGCATTTGCTCTTACACAAGCGTCGGATGCCGGTGGACTTGAAGGACCCTTACCACTGACTGCACGGGTTTGTTGCTGTCATTGAGGGATCACGGTGCCAACTTTTATTGTATGAATTTGTGCTTCATAAAATGAGCTAACATTTTCTGTTCACGGCATCGGATTACTCGGCTTTTTTTTGGTGAAGTTCTGGTAATATGTTCGGGTGTCAGTGCACTTGCAGGATCCTTGCCTGGTGTGCAGTGACTGCAAGGGCTCGTTGATGTCATCTAGTCTGACGTTGCCTCGGCACAGCTTGGCCAATGACCTTTGGATGGGCGAGCAACTGTCCGCACTGCGTGGCCTGGCCTCGGCCACGAAGCGACTCTTGCCGATGACACGGGCGTGCATGCAGGTTGTGGTATTGCAGCCCGGGCATTTGTCGCGTGAGGAACGTCAGCATGGTTTTGTAGGGAATTCGATTTTTCTCCCTCAAGCAAAGCCGTCTTCAGTGCTAACCACGCTCCCTCCAAAAGATGTTGATATGCAAGATGCAGTTTTGTTTGTTTTGGTTGGAAGCCAGAAGGATGCAGTCAAGGGCTCTTCTTTGTTGCGTGCCCCGAGAGATGAGTACACTGCCGCTGTTGGATGTTTGAGGAAAACGAATCCTTTCTATGCGGAGGTGGAACTGAGAGATGGCAGTGATGATCTTTTGGAGGGCTGTGTCTTGGAAACTGCGGAGGATTCTGCATTGGCGCAGGAGTTGCTGCAGTGAGGTCCTGCAGACGCACAGGGACAAGATGCGTCGGATGATGAGAAAATGGACGGTGCGAGTGAAGAAAAGCGTGAGGGCCTAGATGCACCAGGCAGGGTTCTGAATTGAATTTGGTTTTATTGATTGCTTCATGGTAGGGACTGTCCGAATGAAGCGATCGAAAACGATGTTAATATTGAGTTTTGCTTTGTAACGTCTGCGTTTCGAAACCATTTTGTTCTGTTTGGGTGAAAGTAAATATGGAAAACTCACGCACACATTGCAGGTCATTTGATGTCTTCCATTGTTGGCTTGAACGATGGTGCGGATGAACAGAACAAGTGGGTGCGTGTGTTGAAGGATGTGGAGGAGGTCTGTGTGAGACAGGGTGGGCGGCGAAGGAGCGATGCTGCCGATGTGCTTCGCAACCGCATCAACAATGAAATGCCGGCCCCGGATGCATCTGTTCCTGGGGAACTTTTGGGTCGTGAAGGAGCCCAAGAGAGGCGAACACTTCAAAAAATTCGGAGAATTCAGAAGATTGCCCGTGGCACGGCTGAAAATGAGCGGAATGTGGAATCAGCCATGTTCCAAGTCAAACCTTCCAAGTTGGTTGTTCCGACCAGAGACGAACCGCTGTCGATGTTTGATCCGGCCACCTGGGGCATGTCGTTTCCGGACTTGTTTCCATGGGGTGATGGCTTGCCTTTTTTGAAGCGTGAAGCCAACATGGATGCAACAGAAGTGTTTCGATATTTGTTGCTTCGGGAAGAACTGCATTACAGTGAGGGTGATGCCCTGTTGCCAAGATGGTCGCTTTCAGCACTTTGGATTTGGTTTATGCAATTGTTGCTGAGTTTTCTGTTTTCCCAGGATGGTTTGGTAGTTGTGTTTGGGTTGTTTAAGTTTTTGAGTGTTGTGGCCTTTGTTCCAAGTATGCGGGCAGGAGACGTTGCTTCCAGTGATGTACGACGTGCAGCGTCGATTACAGTTGATGCGTGCGACGAAAGCGCATGTGATGCGTCGTGGCTTTGGCAAACATTGTCGTGTTATTTCTGAAGTCAACACGGACCAATTGCTCAAGGCAATGGCATTGCATGGAGACAATGCGGACCTCAGGGAGTTGCTGCGAGATCCGCAGGTGGATGTGGCCTTGAAGCGAGCATTGGGAGGAGTGCTTCAGGCAACTTCGAGCATCATTGGCATGGAAGGGCACCGCAGCCAGATCCGGTTGCGTGGACATGCGGCTGGATGGCATTATGGTTCTGCGCATCTGTTCGTCACGCCCAACATCGCAGATATGCGCTCGTCCTTGCTACTTCAATTGCACCTGCAGAATGTCAAAGTGGAAGAGTGCAAAATTGATTTGGACTGGGAGGCGGAGATGCCCGAATTGCCCAGCGCAGCTGCTATGCGACGGATTGTCGCGAGCGATCCCGTCGCTCAAGCGCGTTGCTTTGCCTTGATGATGGATTTGTTCTGTGAGGAGGTGTTGGGCATTCTTCCACCTTTGGCCAAGGGAATTTTTCGTGTGGGCGTGGCAGCGACCTTCGAGGATGGCATTGCGAGTTCTCTGCAGGGAGGTGTTTTCGGTGATATTGTGGCGTTGAATGGCCCGTTGGAGACTCAGGGTCGTGGTTCTTTGCACCCTCACATGCTTATTATATTGCTGGGACACGACTTGGGAGATCGCTTGCGGAAACTGATGCATCGGGTGCAGCATGGTGAGCTGGTCGTTGAGTTGCAGCGGTGGAGTCGTCGTGTTTTGGAGGCTGTGCAGCGCTTTCAGTATGATTCTCAATTGGCCTTGTCGGAGCAGTTGAGCAGTCCGACACAGCCACTGCCTCTGAATGAACGTCAGCGATCAGAATGCGGTCACCAGTATGAATCCGCGCCTTTGGTGCCTACGGAGCCGGATGGACACGAATTGGAAGCCTTGAAGTTGGGCGGATCCGTGGCTGGCAAGGTTTTGACATTGACCGGATGCTATGCTTCTTTGCGACCCAAGTATCTGCGACGCAGTGAACGTTCTGCGGGAGATGGTCTTGAGTGGAAGAAAAAATTCTGTGAGGATTACAGACGTTTGGTGATCCAGAATCATTTTCACAAATGCACGAAATCATGTTTCAAAAAGTTCCTCGCAATGAGCTTGGCAAAGTTGCCGTGGTTGTTGTGGTTGTTGCTGTTGTTGCTGTTGTTGTTGGTTGTGTTGTGGGTGTGGTTGTTTGGTGTCGTTATTTTTGAGCTACGTGTTGTTTCGGCTTGGTCACGGTTTTTGTTGTTCGGTTACATGTTGCACGGTTGCTGATACGGCATCAGTTTGTGTAAAACATCTTTGTGTAGAGTGGAAAAGAGACATCTGGAGTGTACAACGTGAATAGTTGGGTGTCAATTCGAAGAAGTATGTATATGTAAACGGGAAATGTCGCTTTGGCTGAGGAAAGCCGTGAAAGGCAAACGTGGGTGTCGCTTTGGTTGCTTTCACGTTGAAATGATTCTGGGCAAGGAGGACAAGCCGAAAGTGTTGTCGGAAAGGTTGGCCTCGAGTTGCGAAAGCAGGTTTTTCTCGGTTGCAATATGAGACAGTAGATTTGAAGGAGGTTGAAGAGTTCAAAAACGAAAACCCGCATGTGTTTCAAGCTCGGCGTGATCACCCTTTTGAAGGGATGTCGAACCCGGTGGCGCAAGCAGTGATGCGATGCAATGTGGATGTGAAGTACATTGGACGCAATTTTTCAGAAGCAGACCTTTTGAAGTTTTGTGATGGGAGCATAGACCAGGAGCCTGGAGTCGAAGTTCCTACTTCTGCATCTTCTCTGTTGGAACTGTCCGGGAGTGGATTGCAGGAGATGGAACTTCAACGCCCACTTGGTTCGTCTTCGGATGCCATATCGGGTGCTGATGCCCCACATGCAGAGCAACCTGTGTCGACTGAGTTGGATGCTTCGGATCCGCCGCCGAAGAAGCAATGCATGGGTCGTGTTTTGGACACAGAGCATAAGAAGATGCAGACGATGAGAAAGGCGCTTGATCGCATTCTGGTGGACCTTGCAAGAGATATGATGAATGTTGGTTTTTACACTGGTGAGTATGCTGCGAAGAAGTTTGAAATTTCGCGGAGTATGTTACCTGAATTGTATGCAGGACTGCTTGCTTTGGGGCGGTCGAAACGGAAAATGTTGACGGTATTTTTTCTTACCGACTTCGTTTTGCAGTATTTTGTGCAAATGTCCTTAGTAAAGTAATGTAACATATCTGATTTGGAACATCACGGTACCGAGCTTTTTTTTTGAGGATTTGTATGGGAATTCCCACAATGAAATGAGATAAAAATTGTCATTTACAACATTATGGTACTGATTATTTTTTGGTGTGTGCTTTAATTTTGTTCTCAGTAAATGGCAACATTGAAGGAATGCAGCGATTGGAAGAGGAGGAAAGGGAAAAGGCAAAGGAAGCTGCAGCGGGCACCGAGCAGGAGGTCCTGGAGGGGGACAGGGACCCTACTATGACAGGGCAACAGAGGCGTGCATTGACGATTTTGAGAAGACTTTGCCTTTGGAATGAATCGTTGTGTGGACGGTGAAATGGCGTATCAGTTGCTATATCGAGCAGGAGCAACTGGTGACATATCGTGGCTACAACATGTTCTTCCGCTATGTGCCGTATGCAATCATGCGTTGCAGACATGAGGACATGGAGGAGGTTTTGCAAGCCAGGCCGCATCTCAATGGCTCGCCCTTGGATGTGCTTCCTGACCCCGAAGGAGAGGCACCATGCAGTGGTGGTGGATGAGTTTGCGGAGGTTGTTGATGAGGGAGGTGATGTGCCCAGAGTCCAGCAGGTGCACGTGAACTTCAACCAGAAAGACGATTACTTGCACAGGGGCTCTTCGGTTTTGTTGCAATGCATGTCCCTTTTGATGTATTCTCGCTTCGTTCGCAGAGTTTCCAGGAACAAAGCCGGCAAGGTGGATGGAGTGAAGTTTTTCGACTTTGATGAACACTATGCCCACTTCAGTTCCTCCGTTCAGGATTGCTTGCGGTGGGTGGTCCTGTTTTTTTTCCTTACTTTGTTTGGTGTCTTTAAGTTTGATATTTGGAAAGCGTCAACAAGTTCGGGTGAAGATGTTTATTTCTGTGTTGAGGTGAAATCAAATTCGCAGGAAGTGAGAGCAGCAGATGACAGTGTAGTGGTGCCTTCAGATTTGCATCTTCCGAAGGATGCTGAGGTGCAGAAGTACGCAGCACACATGTTGGGATTATCCTTTCCATTCCTAACGTGGTCTGGAGATTGCAGTTTGTCACATCGATGCTTTGCTTGCCACACCATGGAAGAAGATGAAAAGCAAGGCGTTCTTTTTGCTCGTTTTACGCTGCTTTGGAAGCACTGGAAAAGTCACATGTCAATGAGGAGGTGTTTGGCGGAGGAAAGAGTTTTGGCCGGTTTGTCTGCTCCGGTCATCCGGGATGTTGCATCAGTCCGTTCGTATGTTGCTGGCATCGGTGACACCAGCAGTGCTTTTAGATGTTTGGAGAAGCTGTTCGGTGGAGCAGAAGGAGCGGATTGTCGCTATCATGACATGTTGCGCATCTGTGAGCGCGTTGCCTGGTTCGCAGACTTGTCCGTTCCCTTTCATTACACTCAATTGACATCGCAAGAGTTCTTGGCCTATATTCAGACATCTTGGTTGGAGCGTTTCCAGCAGCACTGTGCTGCACGTCGTCTCAGCAGCAGTCGTCGGACAGCTGAGCGTTATGCTCTGATGACTGCTTTGGACAAGGAGGAGGACCTGGAAGATGACTCGGCCCCGCCGGTCATAGAAGGACACGAGGTGGAGGATGATCTGCTACTGCAAGAAGAGTTGGACAACTTGGAACGTGCGCAGTGGCCGATGGATGGAGAAGCACTGCACGAAGCTATGTTTCGGGAAGAGGATTGGATGAAGGTGTTGGGCAATCGAAAGCCATCTGTATTGCAGGACATGGTACCGAGCTTTTTGGGCGATGTCCGTGGGAATTTCCCTGATAAAAGGAGATGATATGTTTCATTCGCAGCATCATGGTACTGAGCTGTTGTTGTGTAACCTTGTTGATGATTCATCTGTCAGCGGGTGTGAGATGTGCCAATTAAAGCATGATGGTGCAATTTTTTTTGACAATTCTGGAGATATTTTTTAATGGCTACAGGTGTTGTTCGCAGCATCGTGGTACCCTGATTTTAAATACATGCCTTGTGTTGCAACATGCGTCGTTTGCTGCATCATGCTAGCAAGCTTTTTGTAGTCATCCGTGTGGAAAATTCCATAATAAAACGATATGATGCGTTCCATTTGGACCATTATGTGGTACCGAGCTTTTGTGATATGGCCTTGTTGACGAGAACATATGTTATCCACAAACAATCGTGTGGCTTCGGCGTTGCAGGACGCGTTGCAGCGTTTGCGTGACTTTGTGAATGGTTTGGGAGGTGTTCCGGATGCGAGAATTGATTTGGGAATCAAAGGCAACGCAGCCAGTGGATTGGAGCGTAATTGGACGTTCGCCGAAGCCCAAAGGTCTCTTCAAGCTTTCTTGGATCAACATGGTCCGATCTGAAAACCAATCTCACTTCTAGAGAACTCTGGGACCTTTTGTATCGTTGAGGTGGATGGTATGCCTCAGCCCATTGGCGAAGATGAAACTTGTGACCCGAAACTTGGCCAGACATTTTGCGGTGATTTTCTTTTGCGCTCGGATTTTTGGACGTTGACTGCACTCGATGGAATAGTACCTGATTTCCGAGGATGCTCACAAGCGACTATGAAGAATGTGAGGCACGGAGATTGGGCACCATAAGCGAAAGGTACAAGAACTTCATTTCTGCAAGCTGCGGTGGCAGTAATCCCTTCCTCCTAATACTAAACCCCCCAAATAATAAACACATCAGGTAGTTTTTAGTATTAGGGGGTTATTTATTATTAGGGAACCCTACCAGTAGTACCCGCACGAGGCGGGGCGGAAGTTGCCTTAGGGATATATATATATATACATATATATATGTATATATATATATGTAAGACCTTTCTCATCTATAGAACTTGCATGCGCCGTGCGCCAGCCAAGCCTGTGCGTGCATGCATTCTTCGAAAGTGGTGTCCTGTTTCACATGTCACATTTGAAGCTCCACTTCGCACTTCACGCTTCACACTCCACACTTCACCCTCCACACTCCACACTCGACACTTCACACTGCACGCTTCCCACTGCACACTCCACACTTCACACTTCACACTCCACACTTCACACTGCACTCTTCACACTCCACACTTCACACTGCACCCTTCACACTCCACACTTCATCTCATCTGAGCCCTTCTCACCTTATCCCAGCTCATCTCTTCTCATCTCATCTCTTCTCATATGCCATTTAAGCTTTCATGAATCACTTCCCAGTACTACTACTAAGGAACTTGCATGCGCCGTGCGCCAGCCAGGCCCGTGCGTGCGTGCTTTGTGCGAAGCTGTTGCAGTGTTGCTGTCCAAGAACATGACCTGCGTGCGACCCCGGTACAATGCAAACACTTTCCTCACACTTCACATTGCACTCTTCACACCCCACACTCCACACTTCACACTTGCACTTCATCTCAACTCATCTCATCTGAGCTCTTCTCATCTCATTCCATGTCTTCCCATATGCCAGCTAAGTTCTTCTTGGCTATTTTCATGTCAAGTACTTCCCAGTACTGATGTCTACTACAAAAGCTTGCACAAAGCACTTCCCAGTACTACTGTGTACTACAAACTTTGCACAAAGCATTTCCCAGTATTACTTTGTATTACAAAGCTTGCACAAAACACTTCCCAGTACTACTTTGTACTACAAAGCTTGCACAAACTACTTCCCAGTATTACTTTGTACTGCAAAAATTGCACAAAACACGTTCCAGTACTACTGTGTACTACAAAGCTTGCACAAAGCACTTCCCAGTACTACTTTGTACTACAAAGCTTGCACAAAGCACTTCCCAGTACTACTTTGTACTACAAAGCTTGCACAAACTACTTCCCAGTATTACTTTGTACTACAAAGCTTGCACAAAACACGTTCCAGTACTACTTTGCGCTACAAAGCGTGCACAAAACACTTCCCAGTACTACTTTGTACTACAAAGCTTGCACAAAACACTTCCCAGTATTATCCAGTACTACTTTGTACTACAAAGCTTGCACAAACTACTTCCCAGTACTACTTTGTACTACAAAGCTTGAACAAAACACGTTCCAGTACTACTTTGTACTACAAAGCTTGCACAAAACACTTCCCAGTACTACTTTGTACTGCAAAGCTTGCACAAAGCACTTCCCAGTACTACTTTGTACTACAAAGCTTGCACACTTCACTTCCCAGCTCTACTTTGTACTACAAAGCTTGCACAAACTACTTCCCAGTACTACTTTGTACTACAAAGCTTGCACAAAACACGTTCCATTCCAGTACTACTTTGTACTACAAAGCTTGCACAAAGCACTTCCCAGTACTACTGTGTACCACAAAGCTTGCACAAACTACTTCCCAGTACTACTTTGTACTACAAAGCTTGCACAAAACACTTCCCAGTATTATCCAGTACTACTTTGTACTACAAAGCTTGCACAAAGCACTTCCCAGTACTACTTTGTACTGCAAAGCTAGCACAAAGCACTTCCCAGTACTACTTTGTACTGCAAAGCTTGCACAAACTAGTTCCCAGTACTACTTTGTATTACAAAGCTTGCACAAAACACGTTCCAGTACTACTTTGTACTACAAAGCTTGCACAAAGCACTTCCCAGTACTACTGTGTACCACAAAGCTTGCACAAACTACTTCCCAGTACTACTTTGTACTACAAAGCTTGCACAAAACACTTCCCAGTATTATCCAGTACTACTTTGTACTACAAAGCTTGCACAAAGCACTTCCCAGTACTACTTTGTACTGCAAAGCTAGCACAAAGCACTTCCCAGTACTACTGTGTACTACAAAGCTTGCACAAACTACTTCCCAGTACTTCTGTGACCAAGCAACCTTGACGCAGCCACTACATTGCGATCTGCAGAGACTGAGTTGCGAAACACAATAGAACTACGCGCAACGGCGTTGGAAATTGCAGCTCCAAAACCGGATCTCGACGCCAAAGCAGAAAAAAGACGATTTTGCAGCACTTTTTAAAAGGATTTTTTAAAGGAAAATTACTACTGCCAAAATTGCGAAAATCTCCTGACAAATCACTGTCGCAGCCTGGATGCAGCCACTCCAATACGATTCACAATGTTCAGCTGCAAAAGACAATAGTATTACACATGCAGCCGCAACACCAAGCAACCTTGACGCAGCCATTACAATGCGTTTCGCAGCAACTAGCACCAAAATTGCGAAAATCTGCTGACAAATCACTGCCGCAGCCTGGATGCAGCCATTCCAATACGATTTACGATCTTCAGCTGCAAAAGACAATAGTATTACGCATGCAGCCGCGGCGCCAAGCAACCTTGACGCAGCCATTCCAATGCGATCTGCAGAAACTGCGTTGCAAAACACAATAGAACTACGCGCAACGGCGTCGAAACTTGCAGCTCCAAAACCGGATCTCGACGCCAAAGCAGGAAAAAGACGATTTTGAAGCACTTTTAAAAAGGATTTGTCCCCACATTGACGTGTGGCGTTTTTGTTTTTAGTTCTGTATCTGCGCCTCCTCCTCCTCCTCCTCCTCCTCCTCCCGTCCTCCTCCTCACTCTCACTCACACTCACTCACTCACACACTCACTCACTCACTCACCCACCCACCCACTCACTCACTCACTCACACTCGCTCACTCACCCACTCACTCACTCACACACTGACTCACTCACTCACTCACCCACTCACCTCACTCACCTCACTCACCTCACTCACCTCACTCACCTCACTCACCTCACTCACCTCACTCACCTCACTCACCTCACTCACCTCACTCACCTCACTCACCTCACTCACCTCACTCACCTCACTCACCTCACTCACCTCACTCACCTCAATCACCTCACTCACCTCACTCACCTCACTCACCTCACTCACCTCACTCACCTCACTCACCTCACTCACCTCACTCACATCACTCACATCACTCACATCATTCACATCACTCACCTCACTCACATCACTCACATCACTCACATCACTCACATCACTCACATCACTCACACCACTCACATCACTCACATCACTCACATCACTCACTTCACTCACTTCACTCACTCACTCACTCCCTCCCTCCCTCCCTTACTCACTCACTCACTGCCAAGGGGTCGGATGTACGCCCGGGCGTCCTTCCGGTGTCCCTCCGGTGTCCCTTGGTCTCCGCTGCTTTTGCGTGGCAGGCGTGGGACAATGTGCACTGCCAAGGGGTCGGATGTACGCCCTGGCGTCCCTTGGGTCTCCGCCTCTTTTGCGTGGCAGGCGTGGGACAATGTGCATTGCCAAGGGGTCGGATGTACGCCCTGGCATCCCTTGGGTCTCCGCCTCTTTTGCGTGGCAGGTGTGGGACAATGTGCATTGCCAAGGGGTCGGATGTACGCCCTGGCGTCCCTTGGGTCTCCGCCTTTTTTGCGTGGCAGGCGTGGGACAATGTACACTGCCAAGGGGTCGGATGTACGCCCTGGCGTCCCTTGGGTCTCCGCTTCTTTTGCGTGGCAGGCGTGGGACAATGTGCATTGCCAAGGGGTCGGATGTACGCCCTGGCGTCCCTTGGGTCTCCGCCTTTTTTGCGTGGCAGGCTTAGGACAATGCGCATTGCCAAGGGGTCGGATGTACGCCCTGGCGTCCCTTGGGTCTCCGCCTCTTTTGCGTGGCAGGCGTGGGACAATGTGCATTGCCAAGGGGTCGGATGTACGCCCTGGCATCCCTTGGGTCTCCGTTTCTTTTGCGTGGCAGGCGTGGGACAATGTGCATTGCCAAGGGGTCGGATGTATGCCCTGGCGTCCCTTGGGTCTCCGCCTCTTTTGCGTGGCAGGCATGGGACGATGTGCATTGCCAAGGGGTCGGATGTACGCCCTGGCGTCCCTTGGGTCTCCGCCTCTTTTGCGTGGCAGGCAT
>CAMXCT020001351.1:0-159591 GCA_947184155.2 Cladocopium goreaui
GATATAGTTAGTAACTAACAGTTAGTAACATGCCGTGTGGATAAAGTCTACATATCCTTAAAGTACTGTCTACAATCTATATGTATATACATATGTATGTATATATATATGTGTATGTGGTTAGCATATATATATATATTTGTGTGTCTAATCAATCTGATGGGATTCGCGAGACCTTGCCAGGGACACTGATTTTCATCCAAGAGACTCAAGATTCTGTATGTAGTGATGGCCCTAGCCAACACTAAAATGACACAGGATCCCATCGGCCATTACCGATGAAGATTTGCCAGCGCGCTTCAAATCACTGTCTTCCCAGGCCCCGTTACGGGGTGGGTTGGGAGTGCGCAGCTGGGAGCATGAAAAACGGGGACCGAAAACACTCATCCATCGCCATTCTGAAACACAAACCACGTAGTTGCAAGAACACTGCCTATTGTGTGTCTAATCAATCTGATGGGATTCGCGAGACCTTGCCAGGGACACTGATTTTCATCCAAGAGACTCAAGATTCTGTATGTAGTGATGGCCCTAGCCAACACTAAAATGACACAGGATCCCATCGGCCATTACCGATGAAGATTGCCAGCGCGCTTCAAATCACTGTCTTCCCACCACCCCCTCAGACTGGAAAGTGTTGAAAATAGCTCCTTCAAACTCATGGAATCGTGCAACTGTGACTTGCTCAACATTCACTGTTATCGACTTGAACTTGAACAATTTGTCGTACACCGCCCATGGAGAACGATTAATGCTTGCCCATTGCTGTATTCTAGCTGCTGTAACTGGTTGCAATTGTTGACGGGCACGCGCTATGCCCACTTCGCCCTGACGTATGTATTCCCGTGCTGATCTCTCAGTGCTCCAACGCCCATACAACAAAATGTCCGCCAGGGGTAAACCCTGCCGGGCCAGTTCAGACGCCCCGGAGCGTCTAAATGTATGTGTTGTAAGAGACAAATCATCACATCCCAAAAGAAAGGCCAAACGTTTCACCCAACGCAAAGCTGACGAATAAGAGATGGAAAACACTGGTTCACCGTGAGAGACAGGAAAACGCTTGAAATATTGCATAAAGAAAGCTACAACTGAAGGATTGCGCATCACCACCTTCTGTTCAAGTCCGCGTTTCGTCTGACCCAAACAAAGAATGACCTCAGTTGCCTGCAAAACCACATCCTGCTGCCTCAACGCTAGAGCCTCCCTAACTCTGAGCAATCCCGCATAGCATGAAACCATGAGGGCCGCCAGAGCTGGGCGGTTCAATAGCAATGCGACCGCGAACATGGCATGCAACAATTCAGGAGGGGCCGCTGGAGCCTGCTTAGGGGGTTCTTTCTGACCCCATGCATCATATACCTTCCAGGAAATTCTGAGGCGAACACGTGGACAAACCTTCTGCACTGCCGACAAAGCCCACCCATATTCGGCCCGGTGGTGCCCTGCCTCATAGCCAGACAGGAGCCACTCAGCTACGAATTTGTCCTGATCCTCCTCATCCATATCACTCCACACCAACTGTTGGTCAGCAAGTTCATTGCTGAGGTGTTGAAGTGCCTTGGTGTATTTGTCTATTGTGGATTGCTTCAAGGAGTTGAGCAAGAAAACCTGAACTCGGTCCAGGCCAAACCCACCATCCATACCGACTCTGATTCCATGGAACTGGTGCGGTTTGGTCCCTAATCCTTGGAGCAAAAGGTTTGGAATACGAACGGTTACCAACCAAGTCCAACCGATCTGTAAAATTTTTTGCCAAAGCCCAACAAAGACCACTGGGATATTTAGCTGCCGGTGTGGTACGAAACATGCCATGTTCATCCAATCCAATCAACACTGAATGCTGTTTAGAATGATTGCACTGAGGTGCATGAAGTGTGCAACGTTGTGGCAACAAAAGACCTGTGGGTTTTTTGGTGATGGCTCCAAACATGCATTGATGTATGACTTGATACCGAAGTTGAAACTGCTCACAAAAGGTCTGCGTCTCCTTTGTCGCAAAGAACGACGGGTATGGCTCCCGGCCACGGTCTGCAGGATGTTCCAAACCTACCCAGCCTCCTCGTGCCGCTATCTCCCCCAACATTCCTAGAACAATGAGGAAAAGTGCAGAACCAACCCTAACAGCATGTTCCTCTTTCTCTGTCCGGTTGGGGAGACAGATCCAAGGCTGTAGCCGAGCCCGCAAAGGCCGGGGAGCTGCATGATATGATTGCCCCGGTTTCAAAGGGACATGTCTTGCTGCGGAAATTGTACAACTTGGAGGGGACCCAAAACCACCCAAAACTGACCCAGAATCAATAATATCCAGCAAAAAATTCAGCCATGAATAATCCAAAAGGTCAGCATGACATTGCGGGACATCCGGAAACCCAAATTGTGCCAAGGGATCAACAGCCAGCCCAACGACGTTCATACCAATCTCTGCACATGACTTCTCAACAGCATCTATGAGATCACCATTACGCCTAGGTCCTGAGCAAAGATGGATGAAAAACTTTGTATCGGCCGGCCAAACCCCAAGCTCCCGCAGATCGGATACTGGCTTCGCAGAACCTAACTCAGGAGCGCCCCCGCCAGGCTCACTTCCTCGTTCAAATCGCCTGGACGGTCTGTCTGCTGGATTGTCTTTGCTGGGAACCCAGGGGTAAAAACATTCGTGGCCCCCTGCAATGTTGATGCTAGCCAAGCGCCGACAACGACTGTTCAAAGCCTTGGAACTTGATCGCCCCTTACTAAAGGAACCCACACAGGCTGCCGAGTCTAATGGATGAATGAAACGGCATCCATCGTCCGAAGGCCTCCTCAGCCTATCTTCCGCTGCCCAGCAAATAGCATCTGCCTCACCGAGGGTGATGTGAGTGCTTTCCCAGGGAACCCCAACTTCTGTCCACCGGATTCTCTCGGCCGGCAACCGAACTTTCCTCAAAGGACATGCATGCTCCTCTTTCAATCCTATGCTCCACGGTAGTTTCAAATTGGTATATACTGAAGGATGGTCACTGTACCGGGCCAGAGCCTGCGCCACGTGCGTTGGAATGACCCCAAAGGCTCGGCCAAGGCCTGTCATTGAAGCATCCGTGCACTCAATGCGCTGGCTCCATGGACTTGACAAACTGAACTGTGCAAACCCAATCAGAAGTGCTGACACGCAAAGTTCAACCCAAACATCATCGGGGATGACAACTTTACCGCGCCTGTGATGTCGCACCGAAGCAATCCATGGATAAGCCGCTTGAAAGATTGACCTCAAACACGGTCTAGCTGAAACCCATGCTTCCCAATCAACCTGTCAACCACCGCAACCACCACTGTTGACCTCATTAAGATCATCAAAGTGCACTGTAAAAGATGCCTCCGCTTCTCTAGTGAAACCCCGACCCAATGACCTTCAGGATGAACAAAATATCCCTGAACTTCTTCACCTTCATGCGCGTCAACTGATTTCCGATGATTAGGCTCCACACCCCGAAGACACCAGCACTCCTCCGCCCTGGCCAGCCAAGAAGGACCGGAGGGGGGAGAATTGCCCGCATCGACGTGGTCAAGTGCCCAAATGTCATCAATGATTGAACCCCAAATAGGCAACCCTTCTGGCACCACTATGTCTGGATGTAATCGCTGGTGTTGTGGCAGCTCCGCATCAAAAGCAACCACATCAGTCAAACCCTGAGCCCATCCAGCTGATGGCCCGAACCCCATCGGGGCCGAGCGGCATGAAGGATACCGCTCCCCCCCAGAGGCACCTGCACCAGCTCTGATTGGTGGGCCGCACAGCCACTTCCCCCAACGACGTCCTATACGAAGCCGATGGAAGTAATGCCGCGCATCGCGCTTGCTGACCACAATCTTACCCCCAGACGGAACTGTGACACTACGAAGGGAGGGAATATATGCAAACCGTGGCCTAGGCAGGTGCTCCTTGTCCAAAAGCTGATTAACCTGTGGATCAGTGATAACTCTATCCTCATGTTCATCCTTAATAACCGCAAAAGCCCCAGTTAAAATCTTCTTACCACGATGTTTTGCAACCTGATGGCCCCGCTTCAGAGAATGAAGCCCCGCCTTCACGTTCTTCTTGACCAGCAAAGGGTACGTAGCATCCAGCCAGGTATAGCCACGTTTGACGCACCTGGGACGCTTCCGTGAACGAAGCAACAAGCTTTGAGGACAAAGTACCTGTTTGCTCATAATTGGAAAATGATGTGCCAAATGATCTGCTAGAGGAACATCTCCGGCTATGTCAGGAACACCACCTCGCACCCCCAATGCCAGTACTACCCCGCTGCCAGAGTAGAGTTGACTGTGTCGAGAAAAATTGTCAAGCCCCACTGGGCCTAACGTTGGCTCATCTGTCATCACCAGAGCCCTCAGACCACCCTCAATGCGAGAGTGCACCCGTTGGTGAGCTGCGGAGAGCACAGCATCATGCTGCACTGTCCACTCTCCATGCATCCAATTGAGTGCCGCCACCACCAGGTTACCCCCATAGTAGAGACACAGGTCATCAACATTATCCCGCATACCCCAAGACTCCAGCAACTGTGCATCCTTGCTGATCGGAGGCAGTGGAAAAACATGCTGAGGGGAAACACCAGTCTGCTTCCGATATCTCATCTTAGAACCAGACTTCTTGAATTCGGACATGCACTGCGGAGAGCCCGCCACATGGAATGTTGACTGAACCGCTCGACTGAAAGGATGATCAACCATGGCACTCGTGAGAACTTGTGTCAAAGCCCTACTCATCTTGCCAAAAAAATCGCTAAACCCTTCAGATTCATCCAGTCCACCACCCAAGTGCCGCCAGGCCCTCCACAACCTTCCTCCTAGTTGTTGGTGAGGGCGAGCATGCTGGAGCTCGCCAAGGTTCGCCTGTTGTCCACCAACTCGATGGCTTCGGCCCGTTCCCACGAGCCCCCCTTTTGTTTGGCTGACTGAATGGCCAAAATCCGCTGGCACAGCACATCGCACAGCACATCCAGTGCCTGTGAGATTTCCTTCCTGTTCACTGCATCTAAGATCTCCGCCAGTGTCAACACCTCCTTCACGTCCCGCACCTCGGTCAGACCTGAGAACTGATGAGCCCAAGCCGTCACCGACACATCCCTCAGTTGAGAAGAACGGGTCAGCTGACCTTTGGACAACCTCTGGTACACTGATGCTAGGAAGTGAGCCGTCAAGGCACCTGGATGACGGGCCGCAAATGCCACCAGATCTCCACGCTTCTTGAACTTCAGGCCGTCCACATGGGAAAGATCCGAGTAGGTGACCTTCTTGTCTGTGCCATCGGCCTTCCACCGCAGAGGCTTCTTCTTCCCGTTGGAACTGCTGCTGGAAGAGGAACGGGATCTCGACCGGTTGCTGCTGCTGTCCGATGAGCTTGAGCTCCCCGATCCCTTCTTCTTTTTCTTGCTCTTCTTGTGCCTCTTGTCCTTCTTGTCGGACTTTGTCTTCTTCTTCTTCTTCTTGGACCGCTGACTGCTGGATGGACTGAGGGCCATGGCCTGCAACTGCTGCACAGCTGATTCCAATTGCCTCAGATCCACCTGGTTCTGACCAGCGTCTCCAGGGGGCACGATGCCCAGCCCGGCGGCCCCTGGCTGAGGCCCGGCCAAAGCCGCGCCTCCTCCTCCCCCTGGACCAATGGGACCACCCCCCACCGGTGTAAGAGGGACCAGTGCACCAGCCACTCCCGGCTGATTGACCACCCAACCAGTCGCACCCGCCTGATACTGCTGCAAAATCAGATTGGCCTCTGCTGTTCCGTTTGCCACCTCTGCCACTGATGGGACCCACATTGCTGCCCCTGCCGGTGGAGTGCAGATCCAGTTCACATCTCCATGCACCACTCCAGCTGGGGCCTGACGCGACCCATCGGCCTGGATCAGAGGCAAACGAATGAACATACCTACCATATTCACCAGTGTCCAAATCCAATCCACTCCATCGGTGGAAGTTGTCTTGCAAATTCCAACCTGTCCCCCATCTGCATATGCCAGGACTATCACCTCGTCCCATTCCGGAGGACGTGAGATCAATGCAAATGACCCTGGAGGAAGCACAGGCCCTCCAGCGCCCACCACGGCCATCACTGACCAGGTTAGAGTCCGATCTCGCTCTGCTGTCTGTGTTGAAGCCTGTGCCACTATATGAGACCCGTCAAGCCACTGATGGAAATAAGATAGCCAGCCGCTAAGCACTTGTATCAACCCACCCACAACTCGCAAGATCAATCGCAACACACCCACAAGGGCCCGTCCCAAATCCAAAAGCTCGTGACGTGAGAAATAGAGGATCAAACAAGTACCACAATTGAGGATGGTAAACCAATCGATATCCAAATGTATGTCTGATGACCCGGACCCCCACAACCAATGATGCCCAGCCCTCACTAAGCTGTTCACCACCAGCTCGGGCCCTTCTCAAACACCAGAAATCTCAACCACAAATGAAGGCTGGCAGCTAATCCAACCGTGACAGGAACCACCGCACGATCCATGAAAGGGGAAGGATGCTTGAGCATGAAAAACGGGGACCGAAAACACTCATCCATCGCCATTCTGAAACACAAACCACGTAGTTGCAAGAACACTGCCTAATATGAATCTGATATATATATATATATATATATATACATATCATGTATGTCATGTCATGTCATGTCATGCCATGCCATGCCATGTCATGTCATGTCATGTCATGTCATATATATATATATACATATCATTCATGTACCACAGTGTCACATTACTACCTGCAGAGGCAACATGTTTACCGTGCTGTGTTGTTGTAGCAAGGGTTTCCTGAAATGGACTCGTGATCGTGGGGTTTGAACGGCAGGAGAATCATGAGTACTAATATGAGGCTACTGCAGTAGCTGGATGGTTTATTCATGGAAAAGCCCAAAGAAAACGAATGATAACTGGGGGTTACCCCCATGACTCAGGACACCTGCAGATAGAGTAATCAAGACTATATCATACAATCAATGATAGTGGAATATAAGTGGAATATTTTTACAATTGGTATAATGATGGATATATGTGTATGTATATATATATATGTGAATAATCCTATCCCCCATATATCACCACCAGCCAAAAAACACGAAAGCCATGATGTCCGCCTGAAGCGTCATGCGGTTCGCCGCAGGCTTCTGCCCTCCGGCCTGGCTTGGCATCTCCAATTTCACCATTTTAAGAGGTGGTATAAACCATTCCCAAATGGTTGGTTTATGGCATTGTTTTAACCACATGACATAAATAGAAACATCATAAGACACATCTCTATACAAATCTCTAGCGGAGATGTATCGCTCATGAATGGTCTATGCGTATGCTTCACCGGATCTCCGTGCGAATTTTCTACCCTTCTATCCCTGGCACCTGCGACATGGCTTTCGAAGATCACCTTGGTGCATCTGAAAATCGAATTTCGGCCACTGAGAATTCAGTTTTCTTTCTGGTGATGTTTAGTCGTTGAAAAAACAACGACAGTAAGGTTATGATATAGTTAATGATATAGTTGATTATATCATGTTCTACTTGGGTGATGTTTGGTCGAGGTTTTTAGAAAATTCGAGAAACATGAGTGGACTTGCGATTGTTTTCTGTCCGAATTTTCCCATCATTTAACACCAAATGTGTCATCCAAGATGTCAGATTAACACAACTTCTGAGCCTCGAGCCAGCCGCTTCCAAAAATGCACCCGGCGTTTTAGGCCGGCCACTAAAGTGGGAAACGGAACTGGGGTGGCGGCGACAATCCCGGCAGGATCCCCGGGTTTCTCCCTTGGCCAATTTGTTTGCTGTTGAAAATGAAGATAATGGAGTTGGATAGAGAAAAATTGATCCTGGACTCGTTTCTATTCAATAGTATTCGTCATAGACTGGAACTGTTCGGTTTTCATGAATATCAACAGAGACGATCTCTTTCAGAAAATCTGCAACACGATGCTACGACTCGTCACGCTCGTTTTTTTCAAAGCAAGTTATGTAACATCGAGACTCGTAGACTACATCTGTACAATCTGCCAATCTACAGTCGACTTTCAGCGGCCTCGGTGACCGAATCACAGAAGGGTTCCTCCAAACACACCCGACTGTGGGGAAGCCTGAAGTCACAAGATGCTAGAAGGGATGGAAGATATGCTTACAGCATATAATACAAATTGTTATATATAAACAATATTCCATTATATATAATATTATATATGTATATTATATTTATATATAGATTAATAATTAATTGATAAATAGATAGATGCACCATGAAATAGTATCTTCTGTTGTAACGATCCCTTCGACACCTCACAGGGACGACAACATCCATGAGAATTGCAGCCGGATTACCACGACCCCCAGCGTTGAGACTGGAACGCCCTCAGCTCAAAGACATGGCCTGCGAAGCACCACAATATCCATGGCGAACACCACATCTCTGTATGTTTTTTTTCTATAAATCCAGTGGCAAGACCTCCAGCAGTTTTAGGCTGCGCTTTGCTTCCCACAGTGAATCTACAGTAACTTTATCCCATAAAGATCCATAAAGAAGAATTCAACCTCAGGACCTCCGAGACGCTGTAGCTTTGAAACCATGAGAGCAGTGGCATCGGCGAAGTCCCCGGATTGCAATTGAGGCTGATAGATCCAGTATCACCTCCAATCAATCTGCCCTCTGGAAATCAAACCTGGCGAAAATTATCCATGTGTAGAACTTCCATTTATAGAGGATTTCCCAGCTGGATCCTCCAAAGTTACCAGAGGATTCTACAATTGGAGGTTCATCCATTCATGATTTCTATGATTTTCCCGCTGGGAAAGCTATGAACTTCCATAGCCATGTTTAATAACTTCCAACATGGCTGGCTATTAAAAGTTCGAGGATTTCCCAGCCATGTTTATAATACACCAGAGGATCATCCCATCAAAGATCTCTATAAACATCACCATGTTTTATCACGTTTAAATCCGGTTAAATCCCATTGAGTTCCATGAAATCCCCATTTCATCACCACTAGTTCAGAAAAAACTAACTCGAATCACTATTTAAATCTCCATTTGAATCACTCTTACAGTAGATCACCATATTTTTGGTGAACAAAGCGCTGGCCGGCACCTCGAACTTCTCTTCGAGCTGCTTCAGGCCATCCATGACGTTGGAGATGGTCTCGCCCTGTGGGGTTTCCCCCGGTGATTTCAGGCCACCAATTTATGGCAGTGATTTCATGGTGACTACACAATGGCAGTGTAATTGTTAGTAGTAGTTGTTGGTACTGATTGTTAGTAATGATTATAGGAATAATATGGAATAATGCTGATTGTTAGTAATAATGAAGCTATTTTGGCCCTGAATGGCTATAATGAATCACAATTATTGAATCATAATGGTGATTCATGGCTATTCATGGTTGTTAATCATCATGAAAATGGATGGGATGATAATCCCAAGAACTATGATGAAAACTAACCCACTTGGTACAGTAGTGGATCTGCACCTGCAAGTAGTTGAGCCATGCGATTCCAGTGCTGTTTGGCAAGTCTGTTTGATCATGCCGAAGAAGGACGGAATAAGTTGTGTCGCCGAAAAAAAAAACATCAAGCAATCGGATATGGAACTTACCTGCTCATAAGTGTCCCATTTGGCCTTGCACTGAGGCAGATATTTCAGAGACTCACTCCGCACCAAGCACAACGAACTACCAGCCCGCTGGGATTGAAAACTGAAAATCTCATTTAATATCCTTTTGACCACCAACGGCAATGGCCATGTAGTGATTGCAGTATCTGTAGACAGATAGTTATAAAGCTCTAATCATTAGATGGTCCAATGCCAAAAATAAACCAATTACCATGAATTACCCATAATTGTTGGTTCTATCCCATTATATTATATCCAATAAAATCCAGTTAGATGCCATAAAATCACCATAAAATCACCACGAACTCTCAAAGATCTCCAGAATCGGATGGTTTTCGACCCAAAAAACATCGAGATCAGCAAGATCCCTACCTTGGTGTCGTAAGCGATGTCCCCACTCTGGAACCTGAGCTGGGATGATCCCAGAAGCACATGATATGGATTGACATGGCATCATGGCATATTCGTCTCAATCATCTGTTTGTCTATATAATTCTATATATATTAAATATGTATATATATATATATATTATGTACATATATATATATAATTATATATATATAATGTATACATATATATATATATATTATGTATATATACATATATGACAGGCGATTTCATCGGCAACCTCATGAATTGAGCACTTCCGAAGCCTCATGAACCACTCGCACCTATTCCTCGGAGGCTCAGGTCCTGAGTCTGTGACTTCATGGTCTTCTTGCCACTTTCGCTTATTCTGGCCTCCATCTCGGCCTTGATGCCACAGCTTGGTAGCTAGACATATGCTATAATATACCTCCACTTCTAAGGAGCCACCTGCATCCTGGAACCAAGAAACCTAGGACTTAGGACTTTTCAGGGCTCAAATCTCCCAACCTTGTGCAGGGGACATCAATCCGGACCCCAACAACATCCAACAACCACCCGTTCGGACTCCAACACCAAGAATTCTGAGACCCAAAAACAAAAAAATCCGAAGACTAAGACTAAAACTGTCACAGATCTGGGTTGCCCCCCCCCCACCCCAAAAAAAAAACTTCGGTGATCCGCAGCGAATTCGCTGCTTCGCGCCGGGGTGCAACGGGAAGACCCAGCTCTTCAGAGGGCTTCAGGACCTTTGGAGGAAACTGATAAAGCATGGCAACCCCGGCAAAAATGAAGGAAATATTGGAGGATCTCCATGGAATTCCATACATCAGTAACTCGAGATGTTGACTTCATGATCAATCCACAAATAGATAGTGATATGGAAAAAACAAAATAAAAACAATATGTTCACCCATGTTCCTTCAAGTGTCCAACAAAATGGCGGTACAAGACCCCACAGCAATACAATATACGTACTCTGTGTGTGTGGGTGTGTGTGTGTGTGGGATAACTCAAAATAACCCGCAAAGAAAGGCTCTGTTCTGATAACATCCCAACTTATATATCCACTCGCACGTTGTCTCAACATGTTTGAGATGTGAACAACAGGTTAGTTAGTACAGGTTGCCTGCAGAAACTTTGAAGTACCGATTCTCCACTGCAGGACTCATGTTGGATGCATATGATGCAGATGAACCTGGCCCCTTTGATGGAGGCAGCTCCGTATCCAAACATCAATTCATTCGCTGGCAAAGAATGTACATAGAGGAAAGAAATGGAATGAACGCATTCAAGATGAGAAAGTTTGAAGATGGATGTCTAGAATCTAGACAAAAAGTTGGGTACTTGACCAGTTCATTTTCCCAGCTGTGCATCCCAAAACGGGTGGGTTTTGGACCGTTGAAACAAAATTCTGACACATTGGTGATGGATTTGTAGATTCTTTATGCAACAGCGAACCTCAACAAAGGATTCCAGACCAGCCCTTCCTGCAGCTCTAAAATACACCAGTCGAGGGGAGGCATGTTGGCAGCATCGGCTACAAGTGTGCAAGTTGATCTTGGACTGCAGAACTATCACCACCATTAGCTGGATTTCCCCACGTAACAACAGATCCATCTGCCAGGATCGCAGCAAATGCAGCGCATGTAGCCTGAACCTGCTGAACATTCCCGAGCCGATCTTGGACTGAAGAGCTGTCACCACCAGAACCTCCGCCCCAGGTCACGATCCTGTCGCCCCCAGGCCCGGAGCTTGAAGGGACTGCATCGAATCAGCCAGGACATGCCCGTCTGCAGTGACGAGCTTGAGGAAGCCTTGTTCAAAAGACTTCTGGGCCAAACGTTTCAAGTTTCCAACTTTGGAAGACTCCGCGATGGAAAGGCTGTTCCGCTTTCCGCTCGGCAAAGCTACGTAGACTTGCAGCACCAAAGCTACACTTTCACACTCAGGCATTCGCGAACGCCTCGAGCCAAACTCATACCAGCATGTATAGTCTTGGTCAAAAAAAACGTTGATTTGCAGAATCTCTGCCATGTGGTGATTGACATTAGATCCCTCCATCAGGGGAGGAAATCTATAGGGCTTTACAGGTCAAAACACTGGTGCCCTTCATTTCCACAGCTAGAGCTGGATGCTCATCCCAAGAAAAAAATATTGGCCCAAAAATGTGTGGCTTTCTCTGAAAATCGGGTACCCCTAAAAATCCACTGGTTTATCATTTTCCCTGTTCAAAATTGCCATTTGAGTGCTGAAAAAAAAACATATTTCGCAGGGCTACGAAACAACCAGAGTTCCCGGACGTTGTCGGCCAATACCCTGAGGACGGCCGTGGAGCATTTGATGAAATCCACCTTAGTTGGTGGGCGACCCTGGCTGTGGCGAAATCACCAGAATGCATCAGAATGCGGGTTTTTGACCCACGGTGGTTTTACTGTGAAACCCTCCAATTTGGGGGGCTATTGGATCTGGGTGAACCGAATGGAGACCCAAAATGGCTAAATGCTGGTACTTATGAATCCTGGCAACTTATGGAAACAACTCGTCATACCGACACAAAGTCATACATAATGTCATCTTACCAGCCAGTTCTTATCTCTAGGCGATGCAAAACTCCATGAAGTGAGGCCCATGGACGTGCCCGCTGGGTGACACCTAATGATCCTTCTGTGAAAAAACACGTCGGGTCATTGGTCGCTGGCTTGCCATCTATCAATCACAGGTACCCCAAAAAGATAGCAAAGTCATGCACCACTATGGTAAAGATTCGGAATTTACCCAGTTGTTTAAGATCACTATGGAAAATGGCCCATGTGTAGATGATGTATGATGATTTAGCCATTGAAAACTGTGATTTTCCATAGCTACGTTAAGTAACCAGAGGGTACTTGTCCATCTTCCTAGGGGGTTGCTATGTATGCCTGTTGCTTCTGGTTGTCGGAGGTTATCTGTGGAACAACCGGTGAGCAGTTGGGACATCTATGATGTGTTCAGCCGTTGGTTGATAGGGTTTCCCATGTTGGATTGTGATCACCTGCATCAAACAAACCATTCAGAAATGCTATATCATTGTATCATAGATATCGACAGATATGATAGATATGGGGCTTGATGATAATATAAAGATTATATAAATTATATAACCATCATATCTGGTTCAAACCCATGTTTCTTGTTTCTTGTTGGTAAATATCTCCATTTCTGGTCAATCCAGCATCTAGGAAGTTGGGGTTAAACACCCTCCATCCAACTACATAAGGGGGGAAATGATTACCGAGTGGCTACCATTCAAAATTGGGTTTTACTATATCAACTATGATCATAAATAATCTCTATAATCTGATCAAAAAATGTATCCATAGATTTATCCATAGGATTATCCATAGGTTTATCCATATTTAATCATATTTAATCATAGTTATCTCTATGATTCTCTATGTATCCATAGATTTATCCATAGGATTATCCGTAGGTTTATCCATAGTTACCCTTTTTCATCACCCCATCAGGCCACCTGTGATGCGGGCGTGTGCACGAAGAGACCCGGCAACTCCTGGGCTGTTCGGACACCGGTTGCCCCGGTTGGTTCCAGGCGAAGTATCGCTCAAAACCATGCGATGGTGGTTTGGGTTGCATAGTTTCACCAGAATTCTACAGATAGATGGATAGTATAGGATAGGATAGGATAGGGTAGGGTAGGATAGGATAGGGTAGGATAGGATAGATTGATAGATATTATGTACACACCACACACACCATTATATCCCAGTAATAATATCCCATGATATACCATTGCCATTTCCCAGGATCTCTCCAATAAACATCTTGCACATCCCAAATCAGTCGTTCCCCACAGTTTTACGACCGCACCTGGGCGTTTCTGTACAGTCGCGCATTGCAGGACTCCAAGATGTCCATGCACACCTGGCCGGAGATTCGACTTCCAGAATTTCGCCGGATCTTCGGGGCTTCAATGGATGTCTTGAGGCTTCAATGTTTTTGATTTTTCATGGAACCTGGAAAAAAAAACAGAAATGGTGTCTCCCGAAATGATATGTCACAGAGTCGTCATGGTGAACCATGAGGAACTGGACAGCGAAAACACAACCCGGAAATTGCTTGGCAAGTACATAACATAAAGGTGTGACTGAATGGAGTACACCCCTAAGGCATTTGAAGAGGGAAAATGAATGGCAATTCATTGGAACTGGGGGTAACCTATTTTCAGACCCATAAGTACATGTAGGCGGCCACATATTGATAGCATGGAGTGTGGCACTCCGGTAGTGATTCTGGGTTGCTTTGATGCTGGGCTCTTACATTAAGATAGACAGAGATATTTTGATTTCAATAATTGATATATAATTGATATCTAATTGATATATATATAATTGATCTATAATTGATATATAATTGAAATATAATTGAAATATAATTGATTGTTTACAGGAGATATATATATATAATATTGAAATTACTTTACTTCGTGTGATCCCCACCATGACATTTATACATTTTCTTACTGGCAAATCTTCTGGCATTCTATCTGACATATCTTCTGACATTCTATTTGACATTCTATCTGGCATATCTTCTGGCATTCTATCTGGCATATCTTCTGGCATATCTTCTGGCATTCTATCTGGCAAATCTTCTGGCATTCTATCTGGCATATCTTCTGGCACTCTATCTGACATATCTTCTGGCACTCTATCTGACATATCTTCTGGCATATATTCTGACATATCTTCTGGCATTCTATCTGACATATCTTCTGGCATATATTCTGACATATCTTCTGGCATATCTTCTGGCATATCTTCTGGCATATCTTCTGACATATCTATCTGGCATATCTTCTGGCATATTTTCTGGCTTCTATCTGGCAAATCTTCTGGCATTCTATCTGGCATTCTATCTGGCATATCTTCTGGCATATTATCTGGCATTCTATCTGGCATATCTTCTGGCATATCTTCTGGCATATCTTCTGACATTCTTTCTGACCTTCTTTCTAACTTTCTTCTGCACATTCTTTGTCCCATATCTTCCTACATGAGGTCCGGCAGGGAACACTTGGCGTGGATACTCGCGGTTGAGGTCCGGCAGGGAACACTGGGCGTGGATGGTCGTGGTTGAGGTCCGGCAGGGAACACTGGGCGTGGATGGTCGTGGTTGAGGTCCGGCAGGGAACACTGGGCGTGGGTGGTCGTGGTTGAGGTCCGGCAGAGAACACTGTGGATCGCGGGTCACAGTTGAGCAAGGACGACAAGGATGACAAGGAGGACGAGGAGGAGGAGGACGAGGCAGGAGGAGGCGGAGGAGGAGGAGGAGCAGGAGGAGGAGGAGCAGGAGGAGCAGGAGGAGGAGGAGGCAACTGACATAAAATCTAACAACCCTCACCTGGCAGGTGGGGAAAAATACCATAATTATCAATATAGTCTTGTATACATCAAGATTTCAAGCACTGTCTTGATCAAATTGGGGCCAGGAACCACACCTTGGTCGGAGTGAAGGGTATTGGCATGCCTCGGTAGTCCATTGGTTCGTCCTGCGGCGTGGAATTTACAGTTCAACCAGCCTGGTTTTGGTTCTGTTTGCCGATAGAAATGGGGATTCATTGAGATTTCGCCAGTAAATATGTGACAAAATCAATGAGTTTGTGTTCTTTGCCTCAAGAATTGAGTGATTGAAAGCAAGGATTTTCTCGCAAGAGGAAGCTTTGGCAAATTGGCACACCAACCTTGGTCAGAACCTCCTCGAATAGTTCGACTGACAAGAACCGGTACCCCAAAAGATTCCATTGTTCGAAACCACACGTTTAAAAATCAAGATTGCAATTTTTGTGGGCAGACCCCCATGTTTAGATATGATCGGACAAATCCATTAGCCATACTTGTTGGTAGTCCCCCCCCCAAAAAAAAAAACTTGAAAATCCCATTCAATAAATATCTCAAATAGATATTAACAACATTCCATTATACATCTACTAAACTAATCCCATGAAAACATTCCAAACCTGGATGGTCTTGGCTGTTCCGGCAGCTATTAGTTTACAACCAAATTCTGATACCAAGTTCTCACTTTATCCCTTTGACATCAGGTAGAACATGGTAGAACTATAATAACTATAGCAGCCCCAAAAGAGATAGAACTATAAATTCCTACCAAAATAGGGGTAATATACCTTTTTGCGTGTTATTGTGAACTTTTGCATTTTTAGAGTACAACTGTTCCAGGTGTTCCATTGCTCTTCACTGTGGATGCACATCCAAGTCCTTCTGAACCTTCACAAAGTTCCAAACGATGAACAGCACCTGCGGCCAGGCACCAACAGGACGACATCAAGCCCAGGTGGATCTCAACCAGTCCCAAAATACCACAAAAATGACATCCAACCATGAAACAACTGGTTGCTGGTATACCTACCCCTCTGAAAAAGATTAGTCGGTTGGGATGATTATTCCCAATCTATGGAAAGTCATAAAAGTCATGTTCCAAACCACCAACCAGTTGTGGTCTATGAAAAAAAACTAGCAGGTACAGTAATTTCCAACTCGTGAAATTCAAGGAACCACGACAACCCAAGGCCTGAACCCGGACGTGCACACCGTGTGGCCTGTGTCTGGATTACTCCTCGCTGTCTGTACTCGTTCATGACCTCAGGGTGAAAATCTACACTCCCGATGGAGAAAAAGGATGAAAGACCTAGATACCCATCAATATGCATTAACTATATATTATACATAATATACATATACATAATATACATATACATATATATATATATGATTAGACATGTACCCATAGACAGATAGAGAAACAAACGACAATGACAGATAGGTGTGGATCCGCTGGGCGCCTGGCACCCAGCATGGTCTCAGTTCTATCCTGCGCGGCTGGGGTGGAACCTACCTCTGCAGGTGTCGCAAATGGCCTGGATCAAACCTTCACCAACAAAAAGGCTTGAAAACTATCAAGTTTCCAATGTTTGGCGCCTCAAGAATGATTGTAATCCTCAAAAATCAAAGTTCGCACTGCAAAAAAAGAGAAGTGACCAGCCAATCTGTATAAATCTGTGGGTTTTTGTATTTCATGATTCACCGGTTTTAAAAACCCTGACCAGGGGTCGCACCAAGTCGCCCTTGTTCAGGTGAAGTGGCACAATGGCCTGTGATGGATGACACATTCCAAGAGGTCACTCGTGTTTAGTTCGTTGGTAACTGGGTTGTAATAATAATATTTGGCTAAATATAACTATATGTATATGTATGAATATATATATATATGTATGCATGCATGTATGTATGTATGTAATGTGTATATTATACCATGATTTATGTCACGCATCTGCGTTTAACTCCCAGGTGAGCGGGATTAACTCATATGCTCATATGCTCATATGAGCATCATATATTATATACAGTATATATATATACACATGTGACTCTCACCTATATAATATGTATGTATACATATATGTGTCATAATATGCGTGTAATTACTATGCTTCTGACCATGCAACATTGACAATTGTCCACATTCCAACTGGGATGCACATCCAAGTAAAGAACCTGCGCACTTGACTCTGCACCTTGCATATAAACAGTACGTACAGCATATATATATATAATTATATAGAATATTATATAATTATATATATATACATTCATGAAGATGTTAAACATTGTCAAACGTCAAACAAAGCTTCTCTTTCATCTGGACTTGACTATTCTTGACTGTGAAGAAGAATTCAGATGTCTGGGATTCTGGCACTTCAAAGCGCATTCAAAGTTCATTCGGATCCATTTCGGATTTGGTTTCTGTCTGGCAAATGTGGACCGTTGACACAGGCTTTGGCTTCGGGCGGGCCCTTCGGCTTGCCCGCACCTGGTCACAGAGACCATAAGCCAGCAGCGTGTATGGCCTTGAAGGTCGCGTTGCAAAGCTGGAATGATTTGGTCAATGGCCATTTCAGGTACTAGATTGGTTTTATGATGTTTATGTGATCTTATATGGTCTCATATGGTCTCATATGGTCTCATATGGTCTCATATGGTATCATATGGTACAGTACATTTTAGGGTCCTGAGTGTTCCATTGATTGATGGGATGGAGCAGAAATCGGGTACCACTTGGATGCACATGTATTCACGGCGATGTTTCAGGCGACAAATGGACTGGTCCAATTTCTAGGAAGCCATTGGAAAGCATTGACCCATTTGAATGAGTTGAATGTCCGAAAGACCATGGGCAAAATCCTTCTGAAGATTCTACTCTGTTTGAAACATGGATATTTGATGATATTTGCGGGGCACAATCTTGACAAGGTGGAAATGGTGGAAATGCCGGGCCAGGTGAAAACGCAGTCACGTTAGCCCCAGTTGTTTCCCGTGGCGGATGGTCATCCCTCGCGGAAAATGCAGCTCACTTGAGCTACGGAAAAAAACGACCCTGTGAGCTGGTCGCGGACTCGGGAGCAGTCCCCACCAGCAGCTGGATCGCCCCAAGTAAAGACGGATCCATCTGCAAGGACTGCAGAAAATGCGTAGTGGGTGGAATGAATCTGCTGCACCCCTTTGAGATAAGCTTCGACTTCAGAGCTGTCACCGCCAAAAGCGCCATCGCCCCACGTCACAACTGATCCGTCTGTTCGGATCGCAGCAAATGCATAGCGTGTGGCCTGAAGCTGTTGCACACTCCTGAGCTGATCTCGGACTACATGGCTGTCACCACCAGCAGATCGATCACCCCATGTAGCAACCGATCCGTCTTCCAAGATAGCAGCAAAAGCGAAAGCTGTGGCCTGAACTTCTCGCACCGTTAGGAGCTGGTCTTCCACTATACAGCAATCATCGCTGAGAGCTAGATCGCCCCAACTAACCACCGCTCCATCTGTAGAGATTGCGGCGAAAGCCCGATCTGCGGCTTGAATCTGCACCGTATTCCACAGCAGATTTTGGACAGCAGAGCTGTCACCGCCAAGAGCTGCCTGGCCCCATGTAACGACTAACCCGTCCGCGAGGATCGCAGCAAAGGCAACATCTGTGGCCTGAATCTGCCGCACATTCCTCAGCTGATTTTGGACGGCAGTGCTGTTCCCACCATAAGCTGGGCTGCCCCATGTCACAACCGAGCCGTCTGACAGAATTGCAGCAAAAGCATAGCCTGTAGCCTGAACCTGCTTCACATGTCTGAGTTTGAGTTTGACAGCCGAGTTGTCTCCGCCGTAGGAGGAACTACCCCATGACACCACAGCCCCATCTGCTAGGATTGCAGCAAATGCATGAGTTGTGGCCTGAATCTGCTTTACATTCCGAAGCTGATCTTGGACTGCAGAGCTGTCCCCACCAGAAGCTGGATTTCCCCAAGTAACGACAGATCCATCTGCTAGGAGTGCAGCGAATGCATGAGTTGTGGCCTGAATCTGTTTCACATTGCAAAGCTGCTTTTGGACTGCAGAGCTGTCCCCACCAGAAGCTGGCTTTCCCCATGTAAGGACCGATCCGTCTGATAGGATGGCTGCAAATGCATTCCATGTGGCCTGCACATGCTGCACACTCCTGAGATTCCTAAGCTGATCTTGGACTGCGGAGCTGTCACCACCAGAATCTGGATCTCCCCAGGTGGTGATCCTGTCCCCTCCGCAGCACCACAAAGCAAAGGCTCTCAATGTTGAGGCAACTTGTACTTGAAGCACAATGGCCAAGATGCAGTCTCCCTCTTGAAGCCCTGCAGATTGCAGAGATTCACTTGGGTCGACCAAATTACGTCCATCTGCTAGGACTAGCCGAAGAAACTTCTTGCCCAAGGAGTTCTCAGCCAGATTTGTCAGCTCTTTGACATTGGAGGACTGGGAAATGGAAAGGAACTGACTGTCGCCATTTGGCAAAGCAACATTCACTCGGAGCATTTTTGCCATTCAAGATTCGAAGGGAAACTTCGAAGAAAAATGATGCCCTTGAGAAAAACATGTATACTTGGATCTGACATCATGACAAGGCATACGACTGAGGCCTCATAGGGGGTTCATGCACACAACAGAAAACATGCCATGCTGCGATACTCTTCAGTCAGCTGGCAAGGCGAAAAGGTTTCAATTCATAGATCATGTTTCCCAAAAAATTACTTTACTTCGTGTGATCCCCACCATGACATTTATACATTTTCTTACTGGCAAATCTTCTGGCATTCTATCTGACATATCTTCTGACATTCTATTTGGCATTCTATCTGGCATATCTTCTGGCATATGATCTGGCATATCTTCTGGCATATCTTCTGGCATTCTATCTGGCAAATCTTCTGGCATTCTATCTGGCATATCTTCTGGCACTCTATCTGACATATCTTCTGGCATTCTATCTGGCATATCTTCTGGCATATATTCTGACATATCTTCTGGCATATATCTGACATATCTTCTGGCATATATTCTGACATATCTTCTGGCATATCTTCTGGCATATCTTCTGGCATATCTTCTGACATATCTATCTGGCATATCTTCTGGCATATTTTCTGGCATTCTATCTGGCAATTCTTCTGGCATTCTATCTGGCATTCTATCTGGCATATCTTCTGGCATATTATCTGGCATTCTATCTGGCATATCTTCTGGCATATATTCTGACATATCTTCTGGCATTCTATCTGGCATTCTATTTGGCATTCTATCTGGCATATCTTCTGGCATATCTTCTGACATTCTTTCTGACATTCTTTCTAACTTTCTTCTGCACATTCTTTGTCCCATATCTTCCTACATGAGGTCCGGCAGGGAACACTTGGCGTGGATACTCGCGGTTGAGGTCCGGCAGGGAACACTGGGCGTGGATGGTCGTGGTTGAGGTCCGGCAGGGAACACTGGGCGGGGATGGTCGTGGTTGAGGTCCGGCAGGGAACATTGGGCGTGGATGGTCGTGGTTGAGGTCCGGCAGGGAACACTGGGCGTGGATGGTCGTGGTTGAGGTCCGGCAGGGCACACTGACGTGGATGGTCGTGGTTGAGGTCCGGCAGGGCACACTGACATGGATCGCAGTGGAGCAGGAGGAGGACGAGGAGGACGAGGAGGAGGAGGAGGACGAGGAGGAGGAGGAGGACCAGGCAACTGACATAAAATCTAACAACCCTCACCTGGCAGGTGGGGAAAAATGTATTTTCCATTGCCAGGTTAGACTTCTGGAAGCGCATGGCATGTCTCTTTGCGTGATAGCGGGGGAGACTACAACATGTGACATGCAAGTGAGCACCTTTCCCAAGCGCTGAGAGGTTGTCTCCTTCCAGGTTTTATCCCAAGAATCGAGACACCTAGAATTGCAAATTTGGGCTCTCCCACCACTTCTGAATCAACCAACCATTTATAACCATGTCTCTTTTTTTTTCAATCCGGTTTCCATCTTGCTCCAACTAGACAACTAGATATTTAGGGTTGCACGAGCCGCCCTGAAGAATTTTGGTGTCCACGCGATGGTCTTCGATCACCATCCGTATCGCAAAACCTAGGAACACTTGGAACAAGTGGCTGCGCTCTAGGAATCTGGAAATGGAAGAAAAATGGAAATTCCGTTGATACCCATGATTACGCATGTATATCATTGTATATCTGTATATCGATGATTATCCCAGCAAAAAACACGTGATGCAGAAAACACATGGATGCAGATTTCCCGTTGCCATGATGTTGGATTCGTTTTCCCTTCCCAGATAGGACTGGAGAAAGATGGCTCAAGTGGAAAACAGATTGAAAAACTGAGCTATGCCGTAGTCAAATCTTTGAACCCAGCAGTGAAGAAGACCTTCCCAGCTGATTTTGGGCAGGTCTGATGTGGCCAAGGGACAGTTTCCATGTGGTGGGCGACCTGCGACAAATACGCGCGACATTGGGGATCATCATCCCAGTGTTTGCGGATGGAACACAAGACATATTTGAAACCACCAACCAGTTGTAGTATAGTTTTACCATGTTATACACCCCGATTCTCCTGTAATAAGACATTCCAATGGGTTTTTTTACAATGGTTTTTCGTCCAAGGGAGCCTCTCAACGCAAGATCTTTCGAGGAAATCTGGCATATTTTGTTCTGTCCCTACAGCTTCAGCGACCAAAAAAAATGGTTCCGCTGTGTCTTCCTATTGGTCATGGCCTGATTAGTCCTGATTCGATCGAGATTTTGACCTAGACTTGGAGGACCCGAAGAAAGCAACTGGTGAGTCTTTGTTGGGTTGATGTTGATTCACCCACTCTTCAGTGGGAGAATTATCCCACAGATCACGACTTCGACCAGGATTCATGACATTAACATACATTAACCACTTCGCCGTCTCAGCTGGGTATGTCAGGATCGCCCCGAAAAGTCATCGGCTTTTTTCGCAGCGAAGTCGGCTAGATTGTTGTGGCTCAACCGATGCAGGGGCACGGGTTGAGCCGCATAGAACTGCTTGAGTGGGGAGGGAAAGGTGGGGTGCTCCCAGCGAATTCATCAGAAATGTGGAAATCAACAGAATTAAATTAGCATTTGGATGAATAAAGATAAGAGATGATAAGAGATAAGAATAGGAGGTCCCCGAGCACATCCTGTCCCTCAACCCGGACTCCTTTGGATGTGAGCCGTGGTGACTCAGGAAGCAAAGGCGTCGCAGGTTTTCGCAGATCTGAAGATGTTCCCTCGTTTCAGTGAATAGTTCCCCAAAGTTCAACCCGATTCCAGTCGAAGCTCTCGGATGTCTGATCTCTCCAGATATATATGTTTCATTCATCTGGTTATTTTAAGTTAAATATCTGGTTGAATTTCAGGCTCTAAGGTACAACAGTCTCAAAAATGGATTCATCAGGACCCTGATTTGGGGGTCCTGATCACAAGGCCCACAGGCCCAGCAGGCCCAGCAGGCCGACCGCAGGGACCGAGTGAGTGGACTTCGAAAACTCCGTGGGGATCCCAATCGAGGTTGCCTTGGGCCATGTCATGGCTCTGAAAGGTGGCATTTGGAATTCAGAAATATCAACTGAAGATAACTTCAGAGGTATTGTTTCGCGAATTATACATATGTATATACATAATTGCATATATGTATATATACACATGTATGCATATAATGATATAATTTATATCTATATGTATACATGTAAAATTATGTAAATATCTATAAACTGTATGACTCCCATATCAAAAATGTTGGCCCGTTTTGGGGGGGCGTTCCCTAACTGTCGTTCGTCTACTCATCCCTCAAACATCCGCAATGACTGGAGATCTATCCTAAGATGGAAAAGTGACACAGGGATGGAAAAGCCATGGCTTTCCCTAGGAAAAGGATCTACTTTCTACGGTGGATTGTCCATATCTTGGTGAAATTAGTGAAGTACCCAGCAAAGAGTGAGGATACAGTAGTGAGAATACGTGGTGAGTGTAAGCTCCTACACAACAAGCAGTGGTAGTATATCTTTGTGTGGGCAGAAGAGAAGGAGGCAGCCTGACGTGTATGGAGAGATCCTGCTCTTATAATGGAACAGGAAACGGTGGAGTTGAGAGGATCTGCATGAAATACCAAGATGTGACACCTGTTGCGATCAAAGCCACTACAAAGCAGGAATCTTGACAACTTCCCCCCTCAGCTCAATCCCCTATCACCGGTCATGATGTGAAGCCACTAGTTCCACCCCAGCCGCACCCCACCAGCCCTGTTGAGGTGGCTGATTGAGAGAGTGTTTTTACGGACCACACCCTACCTCATCCCCTTACAGTAATTGCAGGGGTGGTGTAATCGCCCACCTATCAACCTAGTGTTGCACCGGGTATTGAACCCCGGTCTGACGCATGAGGGATGCGTCTTATCCACTAGACCATACCGGCCCTCTGAGGTGGCTGATTGCCATTCCCCGTGTACTTTTTCAGTCTGTTCCCTTGCCCCGGAATGTCCATCCCAGATCAATAAACCCTGGTTGATTCAATGCGAGACAAATTCTTGTTGGAAATGACACTAGGGGTTCATTACTCCTGGCTCCCCATCCTCATGGTAAATGAAAATTTTCCCATTTCCATCATGTGTCGAATCAAAAAGTCGAATGTCCAAGCCATGTTTGATTGCCAAAGGGTATCATTACCTCCCACCCGAAATGATCTCTGCACTTTTTTGCATAGCTGTAGCATACTATAGCTAGTTCCTAACTGGCTCCCGATCCTTCCATTTCCACCAAGGCACGTAGCTGGCATCACAGCTGGGTAAACTTTGCGCACACGACTCCGCGGTGACCAGCTCAGGCGCCTTGTCCAGGGCCACGTTGCGGAAGTAGCGCGGCAGCTTCGTCGTATCGTCCAGGACGTAACGTGCCAGACCTGGACGGCGCTGGGATCTCCAAGCTTCCGATATTGGAAGTGGATGAAAAGAATCTGACATATATTAATTATCATATATTCATTTAACAATATAAACATACATATATATATATATTTGACATGATATATAATATAATATAATATAATATAATATATTATAATATAATATAATATAATATATTATAATATAATATAAAATAATATAATATAATATAATGTAATATAATATATCATATCATATCATATCATATAATATTAATATAATATAATATAATATAATATAATATATTAGAATATAATATAATATAATATAACATAATATAATATAATATAGTCTAACATAATATAATATAATATAATGTATTATAATATAATATAATATAATATAATGTAATATAATACAATATCATATAATATAATATAATGTAATATAATATAATATAATATAATTTAAATATAAATATAATATAATATAATAAAATATAATATAATATAATATATTATATGTATATATATAATTATACATAATATTATATAATCCGACTTTGGGATGTTTTTTGTGGAGCAACTGGGGTTGGAACTGCAAAGATTCGGAAATCGCGCAGCCTCCAAACCTGTCCCGGCAAGATCCACCAAACTGACAAAAAAATGGTGCTAGAACATGGGTCAAAATCTGAACATGTGTATGGTTTGCCATCACAGTTCCCACTAAAAAATGCCATAGATAAGTGGTAAATCCACCATGTTGGACGTACCCAAGGTCAAACTCAAAACCAGCAGCGCCTGTGGCTGCCCAATCCGGGAAAGCCAACCTGGACTCGTACCAGTCCAGAGAACCAAGGCTTGTATAAAATCGATCCACGCGCAGCACTTTCTGCGCGGTCAAGAACTTCTGGGTGCCTGGATGCCGGTGGATGCCGGTGGATGGCGGCCGTTTATGGCACTTATGGCGACGTGGATCATGGTGAAAACAGGACCCAAATATTTCGGATGCCACACCAGAACATCGAAGAGACTTGAAGAGTATGAGATGTTGACCTCTGTGACCAACTGGCAAATGGAGGTTTCTTAAAATTTCACGCTCTCCCATTTTACAAAACCATAAAATCTAGTGCCTTTGCTGCAAAGACACGGATTCTGTGAGGAACCGCAAATCTGAGAAACTTCAAGGGCCAAAGAAAAAACCTCACCCCCGGTGCACTTCTATGGCTGCCAAAGAGTCACCTAGAAATGAGAATGCAGATATTGCAACAAAAGCAAACCTGGAATCAAAAACAAATTGGGAACTGATAGTCATTCGGATGATGGGTTTTCCATTTAAAATGATTGTCTCCTGTCATTTTTCCCTTGAACCAATCCAATGAGGCTAGAAAAGCATCCTGGTGCCCAATGAGTGCCGACCACCAAGCCACTTTGAGAGGTCAAGTAGAAGGTTTCCAGGAAGTTGCTGTAGTTGTACGCCCCTTTAGCTCCGATGATCGTCATTTTCCCCATGAAAAATGGCAGTTGATCCCGTTTGGATGTCCCACAATCTCTGGAAAAACAAGGCGAAAACCACGTTTTAGGCCATGTTGGTTCAAAAACAACTGCGACCACTTTGTTTTGACGAGCACAAACCCGGAAATATGTATCTTTGGGAACCTCAATATTAGACCTTCTGGGCATCATGGATGGAAAATCTGAAGAATCCCCATGTTTTCCCTTGGAATTCATCTACAAATAGATGGGGAAATATCCATTGCTTTAAGGTAAAACATCACCTAGTTCTCCGAAAATTTATCCCCCGTTGTCTCTAAAATTTACCTATGGATCCTTTGCAGCCACAAAATCGGCACTAGTTGCGGTGTTTTTTGGGGAATCCTTCCAAAACATCCATGGCAACATCCAAAAACTCTCTGCAGTGATGCTGGGATTGACATAACTAAAGAAGTGGCCAAGAATCCTACGAACGAATTGGGGATTGACAAGTACAATGGCTAAACATCCATAGAAAAAACATCCATTTAAAAAAAAATAAAGGACCGGATAACCCCACATGTCGATTTTTCCAACAAACTCAAAACAGGTGTGAAAATGGGATGGGGAAAGAAATAGGAGATGGTGGAAGACAGATTGTGTGAAAGAACTGTGTGTGATAGAGCTGTGTGTGAAGAGTTGTGTGTGTGTGTGCGCATGAAAGTGCTGTGTGTGACAAGGAAAGGTTGTGTGTGACAATGTTGTATCTGAAAGAGTCGTGTGTGAAAGGCAGTCTGTGTGTGTGTAAAAGAATTTTGTGTGAAAGGCTATGTGTGAAAGAGCTGTGTGCGCGTGACAGTTTGAGTGTGAAAGAATTGTGTGTGTGTGTGAAAAGTTGTGTGTGGAAGAGTTGTGTGTGGGAGTTTGTGTGTTCAAGTTTGTTGTGTGTGTGACAGCGTTGTGTGTGGAAGTTTGTGTGTTCAAGTTCGTGAAAGAGATGTGTGTGAAAAAGTTGCGTGTGAAAGAGCTGTGTGTTGAAGTTTGTGTGAAAGAGTTGTGTGTGTGTGCACCATCTGAATAGATGTAAATTTTCTTATTATCGCAGGGGCGTGTGGCAGTGGGAAGGGAAACGTGGCCGGTTTCCTGTACCTGCAGATGTATTTATCGAAGGCATCTTAGAAGTCAAACTTCCGACCATATGGACAGATGAAAAGCAGAGATGGGAAGAGTCAGAGAAGAGAAGAGAAGGAGTACGCAACCAAAAACAAGAACCCCCCACCAAGATGTGGGGAAAAATCCTTGAAAATCTATGAAAGTAAAAACATCTATATGGTCCATACATATTTTAAATCCTACAAATGTCCCCAAAAAAAACAGATGTCCTGCTCCTCACATCAACCCACCCACCGGACATCACCTGGATCCGCGGCGTAGGTCTCATCCACCTATGGTCATTCATGTTTGACAGTCAGGTTGACATAGATAGGTTGACATAAATTTAAAAAATAATGTACCATGATAGTCATAGATAGTCATAGGCATAGGTCATTCTGGTCCCAAAAAATAGCTTGACATAGGTTGACATAAAGTCCTGAAATATAGCCAGTTATGTTGGTAGAATGAGGATTGACCACTGCTATATATATATATATAACAATATTTAACAGGTATCTCCTATTCTTAGACACCCCAATTTTGGGGGGACCCCAAAGCCCCAGACGAGATCTCTCTGCCGGGTGACCACGATGTCCACGTCTTGCATGGCTGCCAGCAATGCGTTGGCAGCCGCCGCCCTGTCGTCGCCTGGAACTAAACCAATTTGTGGGAAATCTTACAGAAATGAGATGTCAATAGATGCCATGTTGTTGAGATATGTCTTCATCGTCCTTGAGAAAAACCTCCCTGTACCTCCTCTTATGATGACTTTTTCACATCATCGAATTGAAATCTGTCAGAACGTCTACCACATAAACGTATGTTGGTTCGCTGCTCCCCAGGATAACTTTGTGGGATAAATGGATACAAATGGTGGTTATCCGGTTATCACCCCATTCATACACTACAAACAGCTAGTTGTGGGAAGGCACTCTATATAATTCTATATAATCATATCTACCCCACCTACAATATATGTATATATATACATGTATATATATACATGTATATATATATATATACATGTATATATATATATATGGGTAATTTTAATATTTCACTAACCTGAATTAAGGCCATTTGGGGATGATTTCCCTTACTAACTATGATTATAGTGAGGTCGCAGTGAGGTCGTTATAATTTACCCAGATCTATATATATATATATGTGTATATATATATGTAATATATATATATATATATGTCATATATATATATGTAATATATATATATATATTTGTGTGTAATATATATATATACATATGTATATGTATATTTTACATATATATATGTGTGTATATATATATACGTATATCTATACATATATGTATATGTATATTCATAGCATTCAGTCGGGGTCATCTCCCTGGTTTCTTCGAATATACTACATTCAGCAGCATTTTCTGGCCATAGTCATCCCAACTGCCCTGTGGCCTGCAGGGACGTAGTAGGTCTTGCCAGCTCCGGGATTTCCGGCCACTGCATCCGCCACCGCCATGGATGAAACGCTCTGCGACAGCTGAGCAGCGTCCACATTTCGGCCCCCGGCAGCCGTGACCAGCTGAAGTTTAAACGTGGCCTGAGGAAACAAATGGAAATCCCAAAAAGGTGAAGCCCTGTAGATAACTAAGTTGACTTCTAACTTAGTGAATTCAAGGGTTTATCGGGAATATAGTTACGGTTCATGGGTTCATGAACCAACTCATAACCCGGGTGGTCTCACCTTGTGGGCAGAAACCAACCAACTATTGTGGATATAGGAATGATAATAATAGTGGTTTATGTATAGCCAGCAACAAGATATCTATGGACAATGGGGTTTGTGCTGAAAAGCCGGATACCCCAATTTCTAGCCATGTCCATGAGAAAAAATCGTGCTAAACCATGCAAGTTGGAGGTGGTCAAGCAAGGCATGTGGGTAATGCACCCGAAAACTTGGAGTAAACCAAAAACGACCCACATATATAAATATATATATATATACATATATAATATGTTATTATACTATATTATATTATATTATATATTATATTATATTATATTATGTTATATTATATTATATTATATTATATTATACTATACTATACTATATTATATTATATTATATCATATAATATTATATCACATTATAGCACATTATATCACATTATATCACATTATATTATATTATCATATATTATATTCTATTACGTTATATTATATTATATTACATTATATTATATTATATTATATTATATCATTTTATATTATATCATATTATATTATGTCATCTTATATTATATTATATTATATCATATTATATTGTATTGTATTGTATTGTATTATATCATATTATATTATATTATATCATACTATATTATATCATATTATATTATGTCATATTATGCTATATTATATTGTATTATATTTTATTGTATTGTATTAAATCATATTATATTATATTATATATTATATTATATTATATATAATGTATATATTGTATATATGGCCCCTTTTTTGGAAGTCTCAAAAACTCATGCATGCTCCAATTGTTGTTGGCCGTTTCCCGGCCACCTGACCTGGCGAAAAATCGCCGTATCTCATGGGAAAATGATATAAAATACACACACACAAACTCATCCACGTCTGGAGAATTCTTCCGCCAGGTACGGTGTTTTTTCCCCATTGCCATGCCATAACTTCCAGCCTGACTCAGCTCATAGCGGCTGTACCAGTTGTTCCACTGGATCCATGCCACCACCGGAGCGCTGGCCGAAGCCTGGCGCCCGGTGTAGCTGGTCACGGTGTCCTGGAAGGTGCGCAGGGCCAGCTCTTCCAAGTTGAAGAACGCAGCCAGGAACTTGATGTACTCAGCACTGTGCCTGGGCGTTTCCAACCAAAAAAAGGGGGTTGGAGTGTGTGTTGGAAAATGTGTGTTTCTTTTGTTTCCATATTTTTTGGGCCAAATTTGAAAATGTTGATATGTTTCTATATCATGGAACATTGGGAAATGGAACAATTATCTCTGTTTGATGCTGGGTCGTGCCTTCACCACCGGTGATTCCCAACCCAAACTTGGGCTGTAGCTCGGGGATGGTCTAATTTTTGGAGCTGGAGCATGAGGTTTCGTGTTTGCATCCGTTGTTTGAATGAATTTGGGAATTTAGGCCTGAATTGGACCCGAGATGGCGGCAATGAGAATTTTGTTTGTGCAGTGTGGTTGTTCCTGTGATGAAGAAACACAATTCTACTTCGGATGGTTTTTTGCAAAGCGGTGTGTGTGAGGGTGGGGATGCTGACAGCATCATTGAGCAACTTCCCAAAAGCTGTACATCACAGCATGTGCTTCCTTTTGAAACATGTTTCTAGGTTTCTGTTGGTCTTTTAATCCGTGCCTCAAAGGGGAAAACGAAAAACGTGTTCCTTACTGTGTCGTGTGATCCCCAGCGTGGCATATATCCTGACATTCTATCTGCCATATGTTCTGGCATTCTATCTGACACCTTGACCTTAACTGACAGATATTTTGAAAATTTGATCTGGCATTGTTCCTGGCCCTATTGACATGTTAATGTTATTTCAACATTCGGTCTGACATGTAATCTGGCATATGGTTCAGGTCCGGCGCAGCTCATAGGCTTCAGGTGGGGGGCTTGCGCGCTCCCATGTCTTGTTAAAATCTAGAGGCCATCACCTGGGGGGAGAAAGGAAACACTGCAAACCGAGATAGTTTTGGTGGTACTTACAGTGCATGTCGCATGTTCCGCTGATGGGTTAAAAACCATACTCAGCGAGGAGAATCATGTAAAACTAGTGGATCATCCATTGCCACGCGAGCCTCCCCGAAGGCCTATTCCATAGCCCAGTTGCAAGTTTCCATTGTCCTTGGTGGCAGGAACGTGCACCGCATTGCTGCGTGCCCGCACGTTGCTGCAATCGGAGTTGCAATCCATGAAAACTACCTGGAGCAGGGTTCGAAGCCAGTTAGTGTAGTGGTTCGAGCGTACATGTGTGTGTGTATGTAAATATATATATAACATAGACATCTAACATGTATATATAAATTCATCCGGACGTAAATGAAATATGAGATTGTTAGAATTGCCCACGCTCATTTTAATCACGATTCTTATTCTATCTACTCCAGGATGACTGTAATTCCCCTTAACCCCCAAATTAATAGAACCCTACTAAAACCATGGTTTTTCGGTGGGGATAATTACGATGGGGTTATTCGACTGTGACAAGTTGGAAACTGGATAGGGACCTTCCCAATTGAAATTTGTGGTCAGCAGGGTCCGTCCATCCCTTCTGATCAATCCATGTGGGTTCTAGGATATATCTATGATACACACATAAAGCCTCTACTGATTTGGTGGTTTCAAACCATTCCAACCATATGAACATTTGAGAAGAATCATCAACTGATCGGTTCACACAAAGTTTTACCAAAGACTTTTTTATCCCCATTGGTAACCACTGGGTTTGTTGAACTTGCATACACTAGATATGGTGGTTGTACCATCTTGCACCCATCACATCCATGATAATGATAACCCAATAAAATCTCCATTTTTGTTGAGTAAGTCCCATCTTTGATCATCCAATCCCCAAAAATCCCCATGACAATCCCATCGAAATCAGTAAGTTCAATTCAATCCCAAATAAATCAAAAAAACATGAAAATCCCATGAAACCTCGGACCTCCATTTCCTTGGTTCATCCGAATTAAAGGCCCCTTCCGATCAGCGCCTCCACGCTGTCCAACTGCTCCTCAAGCTTTGTTGCGTTGCCGGTCCAGGCGGATTCCAAAGTGCTTCCGCAGGACGCCGCCTGGAAAATGTCCGTGCCTCATGATGTACCTACCTAGCGTGCTATCTATCTAATGTGTGTAACGATCGATCAACCTACCTATCTATCTAATCTACAAATCTATTAATATATCTATCTGTCTGTCTGTCTGTCTGTCTATCTATCTATCTATCTATCTAATCTACAAATCTATCTAACCTACAAATCTATTAATCTATCTATCTGTCTGTCTGTCTGTCTGTCTGTCTGTCTATCTATCTAATCTACAAATCTATTAATATATCTATCTATCTGTCTGTCTATCTATCTATCTAACTATCTCTCTATCTATCTATCTATCTGTCTGTCTGTCTATCTATCTATCTATCTATCTATCTAATCTACAAATCTATTAATCTATCTATCTGTCTGTCTGTCTATCTATCTAGCTATCTAACCTACAAATCTATTAATCTATCTGTCTGTCTGTCTGTCTGTGGATCTATCTATATATCTATCTAGCTATCTATCTAATCTACAAATCTATTAATCTATCTATCTGTCCGCCTGTCTGTCTATCTATCTATCTAACTATCTATCTATCTATCTATCTGTCTGTCTGTCTGTCTATCTGTCTGTCTGTCTGCCTGTCTATCTATCTATCTATCTGTCTATCTATCTATCTAGCTAGCTATCTATCTAATCTACAAATCTATTAATCTATCTATCTGTCTGTCTATCTATCTATCTATCTAGCTATCTAACCTACAAATCTATTAATCTATCTGTCTGTCTGTCTGTCTGTCTATCTATATATCTATCTAGCTATCTATCTAATCTACAAATCTATTAATCTATCTATCTGTCTGCCTGTCTGTCTATCTATCTAACTATCTATCTATCTATCTGTCTGTCTGTCGGTCTGTCTATCTATCTATCTGTCTGTCTGTCTGTCTATCTGTCTGTCTATCTATCTATCTATCTATCTATCTCTATCTCTATCTATCTCTATATCTCTATCTATCTATCTATCTATCTATCTATCTATCTATCTATCTATCTATCTATCTATCTATCTATCTATCTCTATGTCTATCTCTAGTTCTATCTATATCTCTATCCATCTCTATCTATCTCTATCTATCTCTATCTCTGTGTCTATGTCTATCTCTATGTCTGTGTTTATGTCTATGTCTATCTCTATCTCTTTCTCTATCTCTATCTAGCTGTGGAATCAACGTAGGGCAAACGAAGGGCAAACTGGGTATGGTGGGGTATGAAGGTTGGTCAGCCACTTTAGGGTCGCGACATGATTCTCCCAGATAGCCAATCAAATGGCCATAGAATTGAGGTTCAATTCCCCATAGCCATCATTTTTGGTGGTTCAACGTCCAATTTCCAGCGATCCCCATCCTATCCACCATCATAGATACTCATACATGTACAAGACGGGTAGATGGATAGGACAAGACAAGAAAAGACAATAAGACAAGGAAAGATAAAATATAAATCAGATAAAATGATAAGACGCGATTGGATTAGATTGATGTGCATTGTTGATTACATTCCCACATTGAAGTGGTTGATAACTCCCAAACTATCATGTGGTTGGGTCCCACTCAATTCGTAGCTCCAACTGGCTCCCCATGGCCAAAGGGGAATATGGATATTGAGAGCAATTAGTATTACTGTCTGGGTTACTTAACTACTACTTTACTAGTATCAGTATAAATATCATTGCTATCTCAGTCGAGCGCAATACCTGGGCTTAAAATATTGGTCACTACTGCAAACCATAGTAGCAGTAGTGTTTTTTAAAAAAATAAATAAAGGTTTTTTTTTGCAGTGGTAAAAACGAGTTACTACCAGTGTACTATTTTTTGTAGCCTAGTACTGTAAGCATTACTATTCAACTACTATTGCTATGATCAACACTACTATTATATATGAATATCATAATTTGCTTAGTACAGTACGTGCCGAGTGTGCCGAGTGTGCCAGCTCACTCGCTGTGCGCTTTAAAAAAAAACGGTTTCCCACCGCAATGTACTAATAACAACTAAGTAACTACGATGGTACTAGATTACGGCCAGGACGGGGGTGCTGCCCGGGGAAGTGCGTTTTGACTGCGCAGGGCCAGTGTTTTATGCATTTTGGGATGGCTGACGAGATTTGTTTCCAAAACGCAAAACCCTAAACCATAAAACCTAAATCTGACATGAAACCCTAAGTAAGCCTTGAAAATAAAATCTCATGAAAACCGTGGTAAAAACCCCCAAGCCCCTTTAAAAAAAAAAAACACTTAACAAACCCCAAACAAACCCTAAACAAACCCTAAAGAGTTGGTGACATGATAAACCTCTGGGAGGCACCCCCGGCCTGGGGGTAGTATTACTATGTATTACTGTCCTTATAGCTATGATTAGTATAACCATTACAACTACATATCACTGAACTAGTGTAACTATATCTAACATTATCTAACTGTATCTAAAGACAACAACTAATCAACATTCTCTCATGTGCCTGCTTCATGTGCCGATCTCAGTCCTGTTCTCACCCACAACAACTAATCAACAACTCGCCTTCTGCCAACAGCCGTGCACCGCATAGGCATCAGCATAGGCCACTCGATCCTCCACGCCCAAGCGCCGGAGGAAGGATAAGATCGTGGTGGAGGCGGCCGTCACGTCCCTGTGGAGAGATGCAACAAATGGAGTGGTTTAAGGGGGACAAATATGGAAAGTGTTGGGAAAATATGGGAATATACGATGCTTGGGATTATAACGGGGGTTGAATGGAAATTAAATGGGATGATTGTGGAATAATGACCCTAAAAAAGATGTCGAAAGTGGGAAACACCGGGAAATTATGGGGTAAATATCATTCGTAACCATGGAAAGACTATTCCGTATTTTGGGGGGAAAATGGGATGTTTTTATTGGGATTATAATGGAAGTATATAATTGAATTTATTTGGGAAAATCATGGAAAAATGGTATAATATAGTGGGATAGACAATGGCTCAAGGATGTTTAAGGGGAAATCTGGATCAGAAACCATGATAACCATTGGTTACACCCCCATGATTTAACGGGCGTTCTCCATTGTATCATCCTATTCTTGGACACACGTGGGACCTGGAAGCATCTGGAAAATTGGCCCGGGATGTTGAGAGGCATGAGTCCATGAGATATCAATAGATTCATATAATTCTATAGCTCTAATTTGATTTGACAAGTGAGCGACTGGGGAATTGTTCCACACAATCCTAGTCAAACCGGGGTTATAGTCCAGCCCGGATCCGTTGTTAGCCAAGGTTCTGCACAGGGACGCTGAAGTGTTTCCTTTGATAGCCGGTACCTGTGACCCGAAAACGGCGATGTGTGTGTGTGTGGTGCACATCTGCGAGGACATCAACAACCATTTCTTCGAAAAGTCCTCAAAACCCCTTGGTTTATCCTGGAAATTAAGGGCCAAACACTGCAATTTTATAAGAAACTAAGAATCTATATCTATCTATCTAACTATCTATCTATCGATCTATCTATCTATCTATCTATCCATCGATCCATCGATCCATCTATCCACCTATCCACCTATCCACCTATCCATCTATCCATCTATCCATCTATCCATCTATCCATCTATCCATCCATCTATCCATCTATCCATCTATCCATCTATCCATCTATCTATCTATCCATCTATCCATCTATCCATCTATCCATCTATCCATCTATCCATCTATCCATCTATCTATCTATCTATCCAGCTATCCATCTATCTATCCATCTATCTATCTATCTATCTATCTATCTATCTATCTATCTATCTATCTATCTATCTATCTATCTATCTCATCCATCCATCCATCCATCCATCTATCTATCTATCTAAACAATTGATAAATGAGGGTATCAGGGTGTGTATGTTTGCATGTTGCCTGTTGTGATTTTATGTTGGGGTTCAATGTTTCTTCCTCGGCTTTGGTGATTTTTCAGGTGGGGTTTTAGGGGTCATATCGGTGCTAAAGTGATGTGTCAATGTTTGGTTTGGGTGAGGGGGTCAACTGTTGTTGCTGTTAGGGTTTATGTTTGTGTTTGGGTGGGTGGTTACTTGATAATATATTTTGTTAAGATATTATGGAATTTATCGTCGTTAGGTTCAGTGTCTCCACTTGTCATCATCACTACCTATTCCATCCCAACATTGAGAAACAATCGTTTTGATGTTGTAGAACACTAAAATGGTTGTGTCTCTATCAAGTCCTCGTTGGTCAAACAAGTGTCTCAACACTGACAATAGTGTATAATAGTTTTGTTGGAATGCTGTCTTTCCTCCTCTGTGGTGTATCCTCTCACCATGTTTTCTGATTAAGTTTTTATCAAATATCCTTTCATAATTTTCTTTCATAAGGTCGTGGTTTATCTCTCCATACTCTGCGTATTGCTCTAAAGATTGTTCTTGCTTAAGTATTAGGTCATATTCTAAAATTTTAAAATCAGGATACGGATTTTCTTGTATAAATTCATTAATCTTTCTCTATCTCTTTTCATTTCCTCTTCGCTAACTCCAATCATTGGCATTTTTCACTTACTATATATAGGTATCGTTTCTTTAAGTATGTTTCACTTTTTGTAGGTGCTCTTTTATTTCTTCTTCATTACAGTATTTCTCATAACCTTTGAACAGTTCTTCAGTGTATTCACGCAAGAAGATTTCCAAATTGTCTTTTATCTTGAATTTCCTATTTCTAAATGTATAAGTCCATTAATTTTGAGGAAACCACCACTCACACATTTCCTTACAACACTTCATATATGTACGGTCGTGAAAGTTTTTAAGGAAGTGATGGGTAGCTTACCACTCCCTTTAGACAAAAGACTTAATCGCCATTAAGAACGGTTTGTCGTGTTTGAATTCTTGCTTGAGTTTGAATGTTTCCATCAAGACATCTATTTCTCTTTTCATTTGACGAACATTTGTTCGGTTCATGTTGGATAAAAAGATTGGTGTTGGGATTTCGGTTTTGAAGAAAAGTATTTGGTTTTCTGATGCTGTTAGATGTTGGCCTTTGCGGATTTTTCAAATTCATTCTCATTTAGGTTCAGGCGTTTACGTTTGAAACAGTAAAGGTTGTAATTACATATCTCATCACAAATTCCAGCAGGAAAAATGTTGTTCAATAAAACTATATGTCACTAATTTCTTTCCTACAACATCAACAGTTTTTACAAGTAAATAGCATCCTCTTACTATATATAGTCATCTTTTCTTTAGGTAGTTTTTGGAGTCTCTTTCAGTTTTCGGGTTCAGGTTAGTTTTCATGTCTCCTTTCCTCCTCTTCCAGTTCCTTTATAGCCATATCAATTTCATCCATCCCTTCGTCGGGGTCTTGTCCATTGGCAAGATTTCTTAACCTCTCAAAATCCTTCACTTTGTGTCTTTCATTTGGTGGGAGGGTTTTGAGATGTTCCTTCAATTCTATCAGGTCAAAGTATGTGTCTTGTTCTTCATCCTCATTTTCCAAAAACATGTCCATTCTTTGCTTTTCCATCTCCATAAGTTTGTTTTCCATATATTGGAATTTAATTGGTTTCCTGTAGCACTTGCCACGCACATTCACAAAGGTTTTGAGCAAGTAGTTCCACATAGGTTGGTTTCTACCGTTCAAGGTTATAACATCTGTCATTATACGACATCCACAGTCAAATTTAGCCATCTTATTTACTCTTACTGTATATAGGCATATTTTAAAGTATAATGTTGCTAATTTAGTCTTCTGTTTTACTTGCCGTTTCCATTTCTATACCGTCCCTTATAACAACTCTATTCCTATCCCTCCAGACATAATCAACATCATGATCACCACCATATCTAAGTATCAATCTGTTCCTTCCCATTGAATTACCGTGCTCAACTTAGTGTATTTGTGGTGATACTCATAAAATGGAAGTGTGCACAACTGTCCATACTGTTCAACCCATTTCTTGAAACGTTGGACTGTTTTTTCTGAACCGTGTCATACCTTTTATTCTCATCATCACGGGGTCTCCCATTTGAAAGGACAAAATGTTTGCTTGTATGCCGACGGGCAGTTCTTTGATTTTATACATTTCTTACTATTGTAAGTATCTACTTCTTTAAGTATATATTTTATTGTTCATGATATAAAAAAATAATATTATAATAAATGGCAAGGAGACTATCGAGACATGACATCATAAGCAACGTTTATTACTATCTTGAAACCGGTTTCGGTTCAATCAATGAGACCCCCAAGAAAGCGAAGGAACAAGACCCAGCCATCAACAAGGGGGATGTGGAAAACTTTTTGAGGAAACAACCCAACAAACAGAATTGAAAACACGGAGGTTCAAACTCCTACACTGCACCGTTCGCAAGGTTTGAGTATCAAATTGACATAATGGATATGAAACCCCTTAACAAAGTTCCAGAGGTTGAAATTCCCGTCAAGAACGGTGAGCCGAGATATGCGATGGTTGTCATTGACATCTTCAGCAAGGTGGCTAGTGTCATCCCTGTGAAGGAAAAGTCTTGTCCAAACGCTTTGTCAGCACTAAAACAAAGTTTCAGCAAAATGGGTTTTCCAATGTCCAGTTACAGCGATAATGACCGTGCCTTCCTAGCACGGGTAAAAGACTTCTTTGACACACGCCAATGTTATGGAGCGCTTCATCAGAACAATGAAAAATATGATACACGATAGGGTGAGATTTAATCGTGGCAGTTGGACTGCTATGTTGTCCAAAGCGTTGGATAAATACAACGACACCGTCCATTCATCTATAAAAAAAGAAACCCAAGGATGCCCACGGCGATAAGAACCATTTGGATGTCAGGGTTTATCTGACAAGGAGGGAAAAGAACACTTGCAAATACCAAGAGGTGAAGGTGAATGATATGGTCAAGGTCCTCGAGAAGAAAAAAGACAACTACGCAGAGAGGAAGGAGTATAACCCAAAATGGAGCAATCAATCCTACAAAATCATCAAGATAGAATATGACGATGTCGGAAACATAACCTTCAAACTGCAGGGTCTGAGAGAACCAAATTTGAGGCACGAGATTTTGAAAGTATTAAAAATTATCTAATATTAATATATGACAAATGTAGTCGTAAAGGAGATTGATAATGAAGAACCCAAGGAAGAAGCAATGACAGAACTAATACAGGAAGAAACAACGAAATAAGAGGAGAAACCAGAAGAAATAATTGAGCAACCCGTTCAAGAGAAACCACAACCAGCACCAAAACCCAAAGTAAGACCATCAAGGGCGAAACCACCTTTTGACCCAGAAGCCTTCAAAAACGACCTTGTAAAACAACTAAAGGAAGAACTACAAAGCGCAATGTCAGCCAGAGACACCTACAACAAAGCCAAAGAGGAGAAGAACAAAGCGACGAGAGAGAAAAAATGAAATCTTTAGCATCAAAAAAATTGTACAGTATTATATATAAAAATGAACAAAGGAACAGAAAATGGAACTCAACAAAACAGACAGCTATGAAAACCTCCGCCAGGACATCAACAGAAGACAAACCATCCATTCAAACAAAAGTGCCAACTACAGGAGCGGAACGCCAGAGATGCCAGACAGAAGAAAAAAGTGTATAGCAGTTATGATCACTACTACCACAACGACAACAGCACGGCAAGGATGCCAACTCACAATCATCATCTTTACCTAAAGCATCTTCTTGAATATCACAACACCGAGCACGACTACAAGGTCTTACGGGTAAAGCAGGGGATGAAGGAAGAGAATGAGATGCTACAGAACGACATGACAAGGTTGAGGGAGGTGAGGAAAAATCACAGATTGGAAGATTACGCGGCGAACGTCCAGAATATGAAACAGAGAATTGATGAATACAAACAGTGGTTGAGAGGTGATACACAAGATTCTAATATAGAAATCTAAAGTATTAATATATAGCGAAGACAGCAGAAGTAATCAACGCAAAACAGAGATTGACACGAATACCCACTTTTGCGGAACTCATTAAGGAAATAGACAGAAAAATATCGAAACCAAGAACATCAGAAAATTCTTTGATAGGAACGCTTGGTATTTTCACGAAAGTCCGCAGGGTCAAGCACTGAACCTCGATGATCTGCACGCAATCAATCTGATTGTGCTGGAGCTCGAATGCATGTTGGATGCGCAGGCCCGCCGCGCTCGCAGCGCTGCTCGTGAGAAAGGATTTCAATGTTGGGTCTGCAAGAAAGTGGCCATCCAGCTCATGGTCAGCATGGGCTTGGCTCAATACCGTTTCCGAATGAAATCTTGCCTTGGGCTTCCAGACCAACGCTCTCCGCATCACCCACATGAAGTTAGACTTCGTGATGCCTGCGAAGACTAGCATCCGGTTCACCTCAAACCGCTTCCAGACATTGACATTGAACATACGGGTGGTATAGCCATAGGGCTTCCTACCCGCTATGCCATCAGCAGACATGGTTTTCTTGAAAAGGTCTAGATGAAGCTTTTTATGTGATTCCGGAGCCACTTGGCCCATGATCACAATGCACCGGGCGAAGGATTCAATTTGCTTTCGCAATTCATCCTCGTTGTACCACACCTTGGGGTCAAAGTACCCGTGGTTGGAACCCAGCATTGCGTCGATGTGCAGTGAAAAGAGAGATTGGCCCACCCCGCCCGGTGATTCTCCAATGAAGCACTCAACGTTGAAGCCGCGCTTGGCTAGAGCCATGGCACTAAGGCAACATTCGAACACAGCATTATTTGCCCAGAACGTTTGGCTATAAAACTTTTGTAGTCGTGCTTGGACATGTGCAAGGACAGGATCAATCAGCGGGTGGGGAATGTAGATGTAGCAATCGTTCTCGGCCGACTTACGGCACTGGGGCCATACTGGTGCTGGGGCCTATGGTGGCACTGCAGCATATGTTGCCACTGTAACCCTATTGTGGCACTGGGGCCATAGCGGCACTGGGGCCTTTTGTGGCACTGGGCCCAAAACGGGGCACTGGGGCCCACTGGGCCATAAGAGCACTGGGGCCTGCTATTGTGGCACTGGGACCATAATGGCACTGGGTCCTGCCTTTAAAAGTATTCAAAGTATTAAAAGTTTTAAGGCTCTGGAGGATTAATACTTTTAATACGTTTAAACATCAAGGACATCAGAGATTTCTGGAACCTTGGAGTCTGAAAACCCTGGAGGACTAATACGTTTAATACTTTTAATACGTTTAATACTTTTAATACTTTTAATGGCTTTAAAAGTATTAAAAGTATTAAAAGTTTTGGGGCCCTGGGGGATTAATACTTTTAATGCCTTTAAAAGTATTAAAAGTATCAAAAGTTTTGGGGCCCTGGGGGATTAATACTTTTAATACTTTTAATGCCTTTAAAAGTATTAAAGCATTAAAAGCATTAGAAGTATTAAAAGTTTTAAGGCTCCGGAGGATTGATACTTTTAATATTTGAATATCAACGACATCAGATTTCTGGAACCTTGGAGTCTGGAAACCCTGGAGGATTAATACTTTTAATACTTTTATACTTTTAATACTTTTAATGCCTTTAAATGTATCAAAAGTATTAAAAGTTTTGGGGCCCTGGAGGATTAATACTTTTAATACTTTTAATGCCTTTAAAAGTATTAATCCTCCAGGGTCTAGGGACTCAGGACACGAAATCTGGAGTCCGTGATATTTAAAAGTATTCAAAGCATTAAAAGTTTTAAGGCTCTGGAGGATTAATACTTTTAATACGTTTAAACATCAAGGACATCAGACTTCTGGAACCTTGGAGTCTGGGAAAACCCTGGAGGATTAATACGTTTAATACTTTTAATACTTTTAATGGCTTTAAAAGTATTAAAAGTATTAAAACGGTTGGGGGCCCTAGAGGATTAATACTTTTAATACTTTTAATGCCTTTAAAAGTATTAAAAGTATTAAAAGTTTTGGGGCCCTGGAGGATTAATACTTTTAATCCTTTTAATGCCTTTAAAAGTATTAAAAGTATTAAAAGTATTAAAAGTTTTGGGGCCCTGGAGGATTAATACGTTTAATACGTTTAATGCCTTTATAAGTACTACTTCAAATTTTTAATAAATTTGACTTAAAAACATATCAGGTCCAGCAGGTGCATAATATGACCTGAAGGTCCCTCATACATATATATATCTATCTATCTATCTATCTATCTATATCTATCTATATCTATCTATATCTATCTATATCTATCTATATCTATCTATATCTATCTATATCTATCTATATCTATCTATATCTATCTATATCTATCTACATCTATCTATATCTATCTATATCTATCTATATCTATCTATATCTATCTATAGTTATATCTATCTATATCTATCTATATCTATCAAAATCTATCTATATCTATCTATATCTATCTATATCTATCTTTATCTATCTATACCTATCTATATCTATCTATATCTATCTATATCTATCTATATCTATCTATACCTATCTATATCTATCTATATCTATCTATATCTACCTATCTATCTATATCTATCTGTCTATCTATCTATCTATATCTATATCTATCTATCTAGATCTATCTAGATCTATCTAGATCTATCTAGATCTATCTATCTATCTCTATCTCTATCTATCTATCTATCTATCTATCTATCTATCTAATCTAATCTAATCTAATCTAATCTAATCTAATCTAATCTATCTATCTGTCTATCTATCTATCTATCTCTATCTATCTCTATCTATCTCTATCTATCTCTATCTATCTCTATCTATCTATCTATCTATCTATCTATCTATCTATATTCTGATACATTGTGTATGCATACATATTTATATATATAATATATTGCTATATATACACCATTTCAACCAGTTAAACCATCGGTATCAGCAACAAACATGTCAAAAAGTCGAGGCCTGACACGATGGCATTCACCTCTTCATCCGTGGGTTGCGAAGTGCCACACTGCGTCAGGACGTATTGTTCCTTCGCAAGCTCCTCTGTTAGCACCTCTGGAGTTGGCGGCTGGGAAATGGAGAATATATGTGAGCCAATAGTCAATCATGTCTCTATGTCGACTCTATGTCTATATATATATATACTTTATACTTTGGTTGTAACATACTAAAGGATCAGCTACATCCAATGTTCCAACTCTGTGATACTTTTTACATACACAGTGTATATATTAGATAACCGGGGATTCTCCAACTCTGACTTGGTGAGCGAACTATAGCTAGCAGCTAGCACCACTTAACTGGGATGCTCGTCCAACCCCAGGCTGGGAACCACTCATTGGGGCCGGCTTTCTCCACCTATCCAGATAATGCCCAACCATAAACCTGACCCCAACTACCCGAAAATATGTTCCCACTTTACCCAAGATACCAAATGTTCCAGATGTTCCCCCAGTCACCCAAATATCATACAATGCCCAAAAAAAAAATGCGCAGCTCTTTCAATCATGCCCCTTGAAAAAAGTCGTGGAATTACATGTCATCCCAGCTCTTTTTTAGAATTTCCAACAGGAGTTTCCCAAAAATCGATGGCCTGGTAACTTCTTTCCCAAGAAACACCAAACTGACCGAACATTCCCTGCCTTGAAATGGTTTCCATATGCCACCGAGATCAGCGCTGCTGCAGAGACATCTGCTTCCGCTGCGGTGACGGCAGGGTCGGGGAAGCTGCCTGCTTGGTTCCACCGCGCCGTGACACAAAAAAATGGGACAAAATTAAAACATCCATCAATACAGTATTAAACCGGATTTTGATAAGGGCATATTGATTTTTGGTCTTGAAGGGCCTAGATGTTGACACCAGGATGTTGTGGCTGACAATATCAGAGACAAGGGATGAGAAACCTCTGAACATTCTGCGGTTCTCTGGGGTTCTCGCAGCATCTCGCATCCTATCAGTAGTAGATCTAGCATTGATTGGGAGTCGTGGGGGGTGGATCGGAACCGAATCAGGACCGGATCGGAAACGTGCAATTCGGCGCAAGTATAAAGGGCCATCTGTGAGGCAACATGTTCCCGATCCAGATCCGATCCGGTTCCGATCCGGTTCGCAACTCTCATCTCCCAAAACGCTCAAGTGAAACGCCGGAACCATGGTTTAAAGCCCATATCATCAAAGTCATGAGATCAGAAAATGTTGGCGAAACCCACCACCAATTTTGGCATGCTGACAATCACCTCGAAATTCGAATTTCAGGACCCTAAAGTGGAGGGACCATATAAAGCCATATTTTCAGGGCATAGCCCCTTACCCCTTACATAGACCTTACATGTGGTAGATAATTACCTCCGATACACGACCTGAAATGGCCAGTTTTTTTTTCGGGTCCAAGTTGCTGACTTTCGCCGGGTACAACGACACGTCGCCAGCTGTTGAATCGACGCATTCCCCCACCGCGATGCGCTCCGGCAGGGTTCGCACGGCCGCTGTGACAGTGCCTGCGGGGGGTTCGGATGGCGGAAAACGATGGGAAACGGTAAGAATGGTGAAGTGCATTTGGATATGTAGATATAGCATCTTTTGGAGAAGGAAAACCTTTCACAAACATCAAGAAACCAAGCCATTTAGAGCGAGACCCCACCATAGTTTTCACAAAGGGATGATGGAAATGTTCATCCACCAAAAATCACCCAAATATGGATGATAGGTGACCCATCTCCAGGGCCGCTCACAATATCTACCAATAGTACCGTGCAAGGCGGTGGCGGAAGTTTCAAAAATAGGAAACCTATAGGAGAGGTTGGTTGTTGTGAATCACGGATGGCAGAGCGAATCCACTGATGGACCGACAGGTGGTTGGAGTTGTGTTTTTTGGAATGCAATGGTTGCAGTGGGCACCTTACCACAACTGTTGGATGTAGCGTGGTGTAGTGCAGCTGTAGTCGTAGTTGCAGTTGTAGCTGTAGTTGTAGTGTAGTGTAGCGGGGCTGTAGCTGTAATGTAATGCAATTAGTGCATGTGCAAGCGCAGTTGCGGTTGTAGTCGTGGTAAGGTGTAATGAGTATAGTGTAGTGCAGCGCAATGTCGTGCGTGTTGTGTAGCGTAGTGTGGTATAGTGTAGTGTAGTCTAGCGTAAGGTAGTGTAGTTGTAGTTGTGGTAGTTCAGTGTAATTAGCGCAGTGAAGTCTAGTGTAGTTGTAGTTGCAGTGTAGTGCAGTGTAATTAGTGTAGTGTAGTGTAGTGTAATGTAGTGCAGTGCAGTGCAGTGCAGTGTAGTGTAGTAGTGTAGTGCAGTGTGGTGGTTGTTGTAGTTGCAGTTGCAGCTGCAGTTGTAGTTGTAGTATGTTGTAGTTGTATTTGTAGTGTAATGTCATCAGTGTAGCGTAGTGTTGTGTAACTGTAATTGTAGTTGTAGTTGTGGTAGTAGTAGTAGTAGTTGTTGTTGTTGTTGTTGTTGTCGTCGTCGTCGTCGTTGTTGTTAGTGCAATTGATGTAGTGCAGTGTAATTAGATGTAATTATATAGTGTAGTGTAGTGTAATTAGAACAGTGTAATGTAGCGTAGTATATTTGTATTTGTAGTTGTGGCAGTAGTGTAGTGTAGTGTAGTGTAGTGTAGTGTAGTGTAGTGTAGTGTAGTGGTAGTTGTAGTTGTTGTAGTTGTAATTGTCTATCCATCTGTTTATCTGTCTATCTGTCTGTCTATCTGCAAGCTTGAAAACGCAGCTATTTTGCGACACTTCCTCAATTTTTGCACTTGACAACATCAAAAACGAAACAATTCTGCGAGGCTTCCTCAATTTTTGAACTTGACAACATCAAAAACGAAACAATTCCGCGAGACTTCCACAATTTTCGGAGTTGGCAACAACAAACATTAAACAATTCTGGGAGACGTCCTTCAAAAATGGAAAGTTGAGTGCAGAGCTGACGGCCTCGTGCCAATGCGTTTTGCGATTTTTCCACTCCACTTGTCTAAAGTACTGCGCCTGCCACGATAAAGTGATGCCAGGTCATATGGAGCGCTGCACCTGCCACGCAAAATCATCTTCCCAAAACTGAAGATCTGATGCTCCAAAATGCAACCCCTCTCAGGAACTCGCCCTGACCTCCTAACATCTCTGATGAACATGTCTCTTGTACTGCGCCTGCCACGCGAAATGCATCTTTCCAGATCCTCTTCAAATGTCCCACACCTGCCATCGTTTTGGAAACCGACAAAACCCTCACGTTTTGCTCACCTTTGACAAGGTGTACAATCCCCATCGCCAGCCACGCAAAACGACATCTGAACGTCCAAAAGTGCTCCGTGCCCCTCAGCTTTTGCACTTTTGACTTCGAAATGTGCTTCGCGCCACAACGGCGTGCACTTTTTCGACATCTCAACTTGCAAAAGTGCTCTGAACCCGTCAGTTTTTTACACGTTTGACTCGTTTGACTTCGAAATGTGCTTCGCACCACAACGGCGTGCAATTTTTTCATCTCTCATCTGGCCAGATGGCTCCGCACCCGCCGCTTTAGCGAGCCTACTGTTCGACCCTCCGGAGCCACAAATCATTGAGAAAACACAGTGTTTCGCGACTTTCCTACCTTTTCGCACGCCTGGATCTTCTTTCTTCGGAAACTTTCTCTTTTTGATCTTCTTTCTTCTTCTCTTCTCTTCTCTGACTCTTCCCATCTCTGCTTTTCATCTGTTCATATTGTCGGAAGTTTGACTTCTAAACTTCCTTCGGCTAATATCTACCATGATGGTGATGATTGCTATGTTGAATGGCTGGAATGGGGACATATTTACTATAGTAACATGCTCGACTGTTGATCAGGCCGCTGAGCTCAAATATCTACATGAAACACCGATAACATAGTACCATGAATATCCATAAATGTCCATAAATCAGATCCATAAATCATATCCATAAATCATATCCATCCATCAACTTGCCATATATACATGTCATCATTCAATATACCCTTTGGTAAATTAACATAGACCCTGCCAGTCATCGGGGTTGAAAGACTAGTTTCCACTATCAATTGGTCATTTTCAGGGTCTATGTGAAAATTTACCAGAGGGTAATTCATATCATTGCAATTCATTACATCCAACCCCCGTCTCCAAGTCGAGCTTCGCAGAGCCAAGAAGATCGTGATCCACTGGGCCATGGCGACTCGACGGCGATGCGATGATTATTATCTCGACAGGACGGGGTCGGACGGGCTGAACCAGAAATGACCAGTGAAACATCGGAGGATTTCTAGGTACATTGGGTAGGCTTATGGCATAACCATACAAATAACCAATGTTCTAGATTTGTTTAAATGGTATGTGGCTACTATTGGGGATGGTTTATGGCAAATAATGAATTGCCACTGATCATGAGATGTTACGGTATATGAAGTGAGAAAAATAATTGCGAATGTACCAGGATTCATGGGGTGATGTGACTGATATGACCATCAACAAATGGGATGTATTGGACAATCCAAAACATCTGATATGGTTCTGTCAAACCTTTTTTATCAGGATATGTGGCCCACCTCAAAACTACTATCAGTTGGCACATCGGGGATCCGACATTCATGCTACATCTATATACTGAGCTACTCATCTCTTGTTTGAGATGTGAACTACCGCCCAAGACACACATCCACCATCACATACCACCAGATCTCAGTGGCGCACTCATCTAAGGACTTTCGTATTCTGGCCACCACCGATGTTCGGACCTACCAAACTCAGGAGAGAGCCCTGAGTTAAGGGCTCCATCCTGCTGCCAGCATACCCCTCCATTGTAAGCTTTCAGGGAAAAATGTGGAAAAACGGTTGGGTTTCGAGTACCCCACCATTTTTTCAGACCCAAATCAAGAGCTCAAAGGGCAGTAAAGGCTGGGATGGTTAATGATCAAAGCCAGTAGTTCCAGATGTTAGCTGTGGTGGTTCAAACCATCGGTGTTTCAACCATCCTCAGACTGGAATGACTGGAAGCTCATTTTGATGTCTCAGGACATTTACGAGTTTGCACACCGCAACTTCGATGGGCTGTTACCCATCTACTGTATTTTCTTTGAAAAATCCAACCCATTTACATTCCATTTATCATAATTTACAATACCATTTACCATACAAGTACCATTACTAGTTACTGTACCCGTTGCATCCAGTTACAAGTACCAGTTTACCGTACCAGTTCCCATACCAGTTTCCCGTACCAGTTCCCATACCAGTCTACTGTACCAGTTACCATACAAGTACCAGTTTACCGTACCAGTTCTCATACCAGTTTACCGTACCGTTTACATCCGTTTACCATCATTTCAAATCTATCTGGTTGGTGGTTTCAACCCCTCTGAAAAATATTAGTCAATGGGAAGGATTATCCCATATTTTATGGAAAATATTGGAAAATAAAATTAATGTTCCAAACCACCAACCAGATAATTTCGAATCTAATCCTGTTTCCATGCATACCATTTACCATCACATTTAGACAGCACATCATCCGCACGCCTCATCCGACATGTCGGGTTCTTGGCGGGGATAAGCGCCACTGGAGATGAGGTACAAGTTCTCCGGTAACTGGGTGCTGGGCAATTTCTGGTGGGAAAATATAGGAGAATGGTGGACAAATTGAGCAAAATCTGGCGAAAAATGGCAGAAGAATTGAGGAAAATGATGGCAAAGTATGGGAACCTATGGTAAAATGGTGGAAGATGGTGGAATTTTGAGCAGACTTTCGGAGATCGATCTACATGAAGAGTTCAGGGGGGTTTCAGCCATCAGGTTTTATATACAGTGAAGATCAACACAGTGACATGGGAATATCTACATCACAGAAGATGATTGGGAAATCGGCACCAACGTCCCGTCCAGATCTGGCAGTTACCAAAAAAAAAACACAGCGACATCCATCGGAGCCCCCCAATTGTTCACATCGTCAAGCAGTCCAGCCTTTGGTAAACAAATCTAGCACATAAAAACTGGTTGGTGGCGCAATAACCATCTTGAAAAATATGAGTTCGTCAGTGGGAAGGATGACATCCCATATCTTATGGAAGATAAAAAAAATATTTGAAACCACCAACCAGAAAATATCCCATTTTAAGCGGATCATGTCCGAAGAATTGAAAATTCCTAGGAATTCTTCCAGTGCCATGTCAAGACTAGCCACAGATGCTACCCTTCTAATTATATTCGAATGGTTTCAGAGGAGCTACAAAACAAGTCCCAAAAGCAAGCAAAACCGGACTGGTTGAAGGGATCAAATCGTGGTTGTCCCATCTTTTCCCGTCCAAAATGACCGTAATCCACAATCCTTTCTCCCTAATATTAAACACCAGAAACCATGGCTTCATAGAGTTACCCATATTTTCGCCATCGTTTCCCTTACCAAAAAAATATAAAAAAATGGCCCAATGACAGATGGACATGTCCCCATTTTTGCCCAGCTGCAGCCGGGTTGTGATCCTTCAGTTTCACTGCGTGCTCCATGACCTGAATATCAAACATATCCTGGAGATATTATGGGATGTCATGATTTTTGATGGGAATTCATGTTATAGTTCATGATGATCATGATACATCAGGAATACAGGTATAGTTGGGAGAGCCCCCCATTTAGATGTTTGAAGATGTTTGAAGTCTGTAACTTGACATTAAACATGATTGAAGATTTCATTTTGGTGAATTGATTCCCATGACCAAATGTTTGGGCAGCTGACTGGTATGCCATACCATGGTGGCGCGGTGGCATCCTGTCTTTTTGTCAACACTAATTGGAATTTTGGAAATCGCCATGTCAGCCATGTTTTAGCTGTCAGGCATCCCCTGGAGGGTCGCCCTCGAAAAGATGTGTTTTAATCACACCCAAAGCATCATATTTTCTAAGCCACGTCCTGAATTCTGCCGGTTCTGTGTGTCAGCAGTGTGTGTCAATTCGCATCCTTCAGCGCAAAAATGCCCTGGTGATTCTTCAGCCATGGGGGGTATCCCACTTATCGGGATTGCAACTAACCAGATGCTAGCCAGTTGCTAAGTCGGATGATTCTCCAAGTGCTTTGCCTCCCAGCCTCAAATTTGCTGGACCAGAGCCAACTGGTCAAGCCTGACGGTCTCGTCTCCTCAAGATAGAACTGGGATTGTCTCAAGGCGTTGGGATGTCAAGCAACAGCCATTTTCAATGGGAACATCATCTATAAACGGCTATCGAATGGTGATTTAAGCAACACAAATGGGATTATGAAACCCGTTTCATGGGGATTTTTTGGGGATAGAATCGGATATAATTCACCAAGAATCATATGCTATGGCTTTGTCTCAAAAGGTATGATCCGCCAATTGATATTGAAGAATGGGGAAAATGTAGTTTCAAACATGGGACGGAACGGGGTACCCCATTTTCATACAACCCCCTTGGGTCACTGCTAGGAACCTGAGGCAGAACCAAGAGGCCCCAAGAGATCCCAGAAACACCAAGCAGTTCCTTGACTCTGGGCGTTTATCCCTCAGGGGGGGTGCCAGATTTGTAGACCAGACAACCGCTGAGCAAATGGTGATAGTTCGCAAATCAGACATGAACCCATCATTTTGGTTTCCATGAATCCATTACTGATCGTTTACGGTGAGCTCGTGAGAGTCCAATCCCATCATGACATCCAGTTGCACTTGGCGAATCCGGTCAGGGTCAGAGTTCCAGCCCTTGTCCAGTCCAGCTAGAAAAGTGCGATGTCCTTAACTGTTTTTAGTGTCCTTTAAAAAAATCTGAGTGATGCAAAATTTGGAGAATCGTCCCCTCCACTGTCAACACATGACCATACTTGGATTTACTCCTCTGGTAATTCAGCCTGGCAATGGAAAAACCTCGATATCATAACAAATTTTTATCCGAGAGTGTTTGCATGTAAAAATAAAAATCGTTGTAAAACATATATATACATATATATATATACATATATATATATATACATATATATATACATATATATATATATATATAATTATATATATATATATACAAATCATGATCCCAGATCATCCCAAAATCTCAGGTCGGTCCCATGGTTTTCCATTGCCATGTTGGATTCCCGGTCCGGCTCCCCGAGGCTCGTCCGATCTCACCTTCTCTGGGCGCCCCGTACTGCGGCTTGCAGCAGTCGGAACACCCCACCGAATCTCGCGGGAACGGGGGAAGTCTGCTTCACTGGCTGAGAATCATCTGATAATCATGGGAGAATCATGGGATAATCGTGGTGATTTAATGGGATTTTATGGTGGTTGAATGGGATTTTACCCTCTGGTAAACGAACGTTTACAGAACTATGGAAAGATCCACCATGCTATTAATGGGTAAATCAACTTCAACTATTTCTATGGCCATTTTCAATAGCAAACTGTTAGTCATTACCAGAGAGTAATAGGATAAGAATGGGATGCAGTACTCAAACCATGATTTGCTGAAGAATTCCCATTTAGTTCGATGAGTTTCCATCACCTTAAAGAAAAAAACAGAAATTGATGATTTCCCAGCAACCGATTGCTATATAGCAACCCAAAAAAAGAATGGAAGAGTTCGATTTCATCCCAAAATCATGGCAAATTGCTGCTTGGATTTTTGGGGGTTGCTATAGTGGCAGACCAAAATCTGGGAATATCATCGGATTATATGTAAACTCTGACCAAGAGAGGGAAAAGGGTGACAAACAGCGAGGCTTCGCCGAAATGTGAAGCCTTCCATTGCCATCTGGGGCTTGGTAACCCCCAAGCGGTTTGACCAAAAGCCAATTATCCCAGGTAGTTCTGAACGAAATTAAAACATGTTCAAAGTATTTCAAAGTCCAAAATCTATCAAAGTCTCATATCTTTTGCTGCTTATGAACTGTTAACATCCTGATGGCCTGCCTTTCTTTCCAAACAAAAAAAACTGTGGTCAGGTTGAGAACAGCTGGCCATCCCGAGGTCCCAGCAGCGACTCAACCTGAGGTCTGCAGATGTTTGACATCTCAGGGGCCCCACCAACAAAAAGAACAGGCTTCAATCGCAGAAATGGGCTGAAAAACTGTGTCCAATCTGTTCTAACGGTGTCCAAAACAGACATGAAGCCGAAGACTAGAGTTTAGATAGAGCTTAAGATGGAAGTTCTACCCCAAGTACTGGCAAGTCTTGACCTTGCCTGTACCTCCAATTTGTATCCATGTCGCTTTCTAAAAATGACAAAAAACATCAAAATTGTTGAACTGTTGGCGTTCCAAATTTTGAGACGTACCTCTAGATCCAGTGACTGGTTGGTGGTATACCTACCCCTCTGAAAAATATGAAAGTCAGTTGGGATGATGACATTCCCAATATATGGAAAGTCATAAAAGTCATGTTCCAAACCACCAACCAGCAGTGATTTATCATTCCTTTCCCCAAGTTGGGGTCCCCGAAATGCTCCATCTTTGGGGAAGCCAAAAGCCACAGGACCCACCCGGAGCCGCGCTGGCGCCTTTTCTGCTGCTGCATCGACGCCACCCAAGAGCCGCTTCGTGAGGTCCTTGACCCGCAATGGACGAAATGTCTCAAGACATTAAGGTTTAAAAATGTATTACCCTCTTTAATGGGAAAATAACATAAAATAACTATAGTCACTATAGAAAAAACCAACATAGCTATGGAAAATAACCATCTTTAAACTAACATAGCTATGGAAAATAACCATCTTTAATAGGTAAATCAACTATGTCTATTGTCCATTTTCAATAGCTATGTTAAATTACCAGAGGGTAGAATATGAAAGCAAGCAAACAATTGGGAGGTTCCCTATCATGGGGTGGTGATGGGATACATTGCTACTATCATATGGATGATCCCAGGGTCAATTTTGCACGAATAGGGCCCAATGGGGGTATGGTCATATGGTCTTCCCACCAGGAGAATCCTTTCCACGGGTACGAGTTCTAAGGCCCCTTGGGGATGAACATGGCGATGCACACATCAAATCAGAAAGAGATTTCCACAACAACTGTGACGCTCTGAAAAAATCAAACAAGCATTTGTAGTTGGTTTCCCTACTTGAATGGGATGTTCCTTGCCAAGTCAAGCTGCTGGTATTTAAAAAATTATAATGAATGAGGTCAGTGAATGCTTTGTAACAGGCGTATATTCTCAACTATTCCCAGCTCAAAGCGGTTGTGACCAATCCAGATGCAATTATCATCATCACGCCTGTTATTATCATTGTACTATCACGATTATTTTTACCATTACTACTACGACTACTATATTACTATTGCTGTGATTGATTATGTTCATAGATATGTTTACTGATTGTCACTATCAGAATCAATCATCATTGACTACGCAAATCGTCTCCCTCGATCGCGGGGTTTTAAGTTCCCGCGCTCCCTCTTCTGCAAGGTCCATAATTAGCACCTCAGCTGATCCCAGCTGAGCATGGTGATCAACCATGGGCAGCTCGACATGTCAGTTCTGTCATGGGGAAAATGGGAGGGAAGATGTGTGCACAATACTACATATAGAATGATGTAGAATGATGTAGACAATTATAGAGATACAGTATACGCTTATAACGTAGATCTGCTTCTATTCTTCATTCACATACACAGGCTATCTTTTTCGCCCAGCCGTGACCAGTCTCGGATTCCCAACCATCACATCGGGATGTTTACTCGCATAGTACGATGACCTCAAAAGCACCGCGGCCGCGTTGCCGCGCAGCCGAAAGCTCATGCTGTAGGGACGGGTGGGCCGCTGGGCCCGTCCCAAACACAGCACCGGGGCCGAGACATCTGGTATGCCAAGGTGGTTTTGCCGGTATGGCCAATGTGACCTGGACCAAGGCTTGGCTGCTGAGAATCAACCAACCATTGGGGCCATGGTGAAACGTCGACAGTATTCCTCTCCAGATCTTCAATCTGTACAGGGCCATCATAGCTTACAACTGCGCAGATATGCCTATTGTGATCATCGAAATTGATCACCGGTCGCTACGTAGGGTGTTTCTCAAGAGCTATGTATCTCCACATCGTATCCGGATTTCATCTCTGCTGTTCACCTCAACATAGCGATTTCTGGATGCTCATCTTCCCAAATGTTGGAAGTAGTATAGCCCCAAAACGATGGAAAAGTTGGAAACCTGGAGATGGCAAGGCATCAAAAAACACCATCCTGATATATCCTGATCCATCCTGGAAATACTTGGCAAGGCCTTCTGCATTATCTTCAAGGGTTACCCTCTGGTAAATTAACAATATAGCTATTGAAAATGACCATTTATCGTGGATATACCCATTAAAAATGGTGATTTTCCATAGTTATGTGGCTGTTTACCAGAGGGTACAATAACATGCATCCATATGCATCCGGTAAACTGACATGGCTATGGCGGCTATGGAAAATGGCTACCGTGTAGTTTGATGATTTACCGTTGAAACACAGTGATTTGACCAGAGGCCAACTGTTAGTTGATCAGAGGGTTTTTTTCGCCATATTTTACCTCGTATTCCCATAATATTCCCAAGCATTGTGGGATGATTTATAACATACATATAACATACATATAACATACATATAACATACATATAACATACATATAACATACATATAACATACTATAATACTATAACCCATTCCAAAAGGTCAGAGAATCCACTCGGCTTCCCAGCTGGCGAAGACATGGGAACTCTGCAGCGGCATTGCACCAGCTCCTTGCATGGCCGCATGGCCGTCGCCGTGGGTCAGGGTGGGGGGATCAAGTTGCAATGATGGAAAGTTACTCAATACCAAAATTTTAATCCAAAGTTTGCCTTGAAGAGTGGAGAAAACAGGAATTCAGGCATATTAAATCTTCTAAATGGGTCAAAGTGCACATTTCAACTACTGGCCTCGAGGGTCTTGAATTTCAACCCATACCCGACAAGGTACCAACGGCTTCTTTTGACTTTCAAGAAACATTGTGGATTCCACTTTCCTTCCACCCTGATTTCTCTATGAGCAACGCCTTCAAGCACCCCGCCCCACCAAAAACCGCTCCAGAGAGGCTTCCAGCAGATCGGGACACAGGGCGGCTTCTGAGCCACTCAGCCAGTGTAATGCTGGCTTTTCTACCACTACCAACATGTACCAACAACTGGAATCACCTGAATGAAAGTTATCCAAAAAATATATCCAGTTGGCCATTTGAAACTGACCCATCGCACTGTCCACTTGTCTTTCGAAAATCCAATCCCAGCCCCTCTTCCGTTCATCCCACAGGGTTCCAATGATTGGATTTAGGCTGACCATTTCATGACATGTCGAAAAACATGTCGATAATTACACGAGTTAGATCACGCAAACAAAATCTTCACCAACATATCTGGAAGATTCTGGAAGTAGGCCCTTTTCCACGTCCAGCTCCGCGGCTCCGCGTCCAGCGCTGGTATTTTTTTTCACCAGCAGAATGCCCAAAGGCCCATTCAGCTGATCCAGGTTGTCTCCACGTCCTTTCCCCCCTGCCATCACCTCGCCATGGCTGTTGCCAGGCCTCCATCGGGTAACGCGGTTGCCACTCTTTTCCTGGGCGCCAACTCTGGAGATCTGCCACGGCTGGTGCCACCATAAAATTGCTGTCCCATGAGGGCAATGTTTATCAATTTTTTTGGGTTTAAGAAATTTTCGACTTGGGGGCCTCCAACCAAAATGCTGTCCAATCAGAAAATGTTGAGAGGTTGAAGGCCAAAGAATGGGTGATTCCACTTCTGCCGTTGTCTTGGGCGACTTTTTTCTGAGAATCGCTCCTCGAATCACCGTGTCTGGATCCATCACTTTTGAACCTGGAAAACCTCAAACTGGGGATGGTCATGTGTAAAGTACCAACATAGAAAACGGTAGAAAAATGTTCCCCTGTATTTCAACTAGTAACTTTCACTGCCTCTTCAGGTGCCAGTGACAGCCAAGCTGCAGTGACCCAAATGCTTCCATCCTCATCGAGGGCTACTCCTTGAGGACCTTCCAGTTCGGGGCATGTGCCCGGTCCACCCACCAGCAGTTCGCATCGAGTCTGCCCCGGCCACCATTGTGTGATGCGTTGATTTCCCATCTCACACACCACTATGGCCACAGTGTCAGCCGATTTGCCTGTCCCGTGCTGGTTTGCTTCTCACAAATTTAGGGCGTGAAAGAAAGAAAAAGCATCACTGAATTGCCATGCAAATATCGTATTTGGAAAGATCAATATAATGCCATTATACAAGTATTGCTATACATATCTAGATAAACATGTCATCAGAATTCAAGATAGCAATAATTTCATGATCATAAAAGATTAATACTTAACAAAAACAACAACTACATAATAATCAATCATCAATGACAATCTATGTATCATCATTTTGCATCTGAATTTCCCTCCATCTGGGGATGGGTCAAAACCCTGGTACCTAGTGAACCCCAAAATAGCTGGTAAATGGATGTTCATCCCACCAAAAATGTATCTATAGGTATTGATCCATACCCATCTGCTGTCCATCCGCACCTTTCGTCTCTTGCAGCGCCAGGGCCACGGGCCCCGCCAGTTGCTCCAAGCCGTCGCCCTCCCCGCGGCCGCCCGCCACGACCTCCACCCACGGCGACCGTCCCTGTCCCGGCCAACGGACCACGCGGTCGTTGCCAAAGTCCTTGGACCCCAAGGGGCTGGAGATTTGTTCCAAGGGAAAGCCAGTTGGGAATGATGAGGGGATGGTTCGATGAGATTTAAGGGAATGTTATGAATATATATATATATATATATTTATATTTATATATATATATATGAATATAACTTAACTATAACATGACGTAAGAAAATAGACATGGGATTGGGATTTAATGGGATCATGATTATGATATATTATGATGGGATACAAGTAGGATAGAAGTGGGACTTGACCAATAAAAATGGGCATAAACCAATGGCTTTAATGGGATTCCATGGAATTTTATGGGGATTGAATGGAACCTAATTGGGATTTGATGGATTTTAATGGGATTTAATGGTGATACAATTGGGATTAATTATGGACTTTAACCAAGAAACATGAGAGTTGGAATCGGTAGGATGGGATCAAACTGGGATGTACAGTAATATGTATGAGTATAACCAACTCATTCTGGTGTTTGGGTGTCTGAAAATGACGGACTTACACCCCTGAAACAACCATTCTTTGAGGATAGATAACGTTGAACCCCAAATGGGATGGGGATGTTTGATGATGTGTTCTTGTTGTCTAGATAAATCTTTGTGCCTATGCAAAAACAACATCAAGGATCATCAAGGAATATGGCAGTGTTGTGGACGACCACTTGCCCATGCCAAATGGATCATGCCATGGTAAATGAACAACTAGAAAAACCAACCAGTCAGGCCCCAAGACCTCCCAACAACTGCCCCTCCCAAAACAGGATATCCACTTGGCGTCCGAAACATACACGCGCCCGGCCGCATCCACGGCCACGGCCGTGGGGCGATTCAACTGCTCCAAGGCGTCGCCGGGACCCTGTCCACCCGCCACCAGCTGTCCGACCGAGGCATCTTTCAGCATCCAGCGACTCACCATATGCGTCTTGGAATCGGCCACATAGAGCCATCCATCATGGACACAAAGACCACTAGGCTCCAGAAATGGCAAAGTCTTGGTGCCAAGGAAGATGTCACCAGGGATGCAGAAGCCTTGGTTTCTGGTGGTTTTTTTCAAAGCCATCTGGGCTCCGATAGGAGTGTTACTTGATCGCTTGGAATCAAGTATTGTATAGTCAGGCAACTAGGAGAATCATGCCCGTTGCTGGGGTTGAAATAACAGGACAGACCAACAAGAACTGCTATGTTGGATCAAGAAAATTGATAAAATTGCCAAAACAAAATCGAACTTCAAACTTCGATAACTTCGCCCAGGAAACCCTTACTTTGAGGATACCAGCAGCTCACCTTCTGTTGCTCCGCCACATAGATGGCTCCCTCGCCACAGATGCCCCGGGGCCCCGCCAGTTGTCCCAGCTGTTGGCCCCGGCCCAGGCCACCGAGCACCACGGTGGCCGTGGGAGTCGTGGCAGGCGCCAAGGTCCAGCGGCTCAAACGGTGGTTGTTGAGCTCAGAGATATAGAGACCTAGTGCTTGGTGAGGATGGTGATCAAGTTGATCCAGTTATGAATTCCCATCTTCAGAATAAACACGATAAATATGGATGTGTTTGACCCATAGCCATGCGACTTGAAGCACCCAGGAATCGTAAGTGGGTTATACATGGTTATACTATTTGGGGATGAAAATCCATAAATATGTTCCAAAGTTGATGATATTAGTGGGTCGCCCCAGGAATCTTTATCCGCGTTGCAACTTCTAACCCCAGTTAGTTCGGCTAAGTAGGGTGATCATCCCGTTATAAGTGGGGTGAACTAATCTTAACCCACTTACGATTCCGATGAACCACCTGCCAAGTTTTTTGAAGATGGATCAAAACCTATGAATCATCCTTGGGAGGGGTGAATATCCATAAATCCAAGCTAACTTGGGGTGAGCAGGGTACAAGTACCAGGCCCTTACCCCGGCTCGTGCAGATTCTGGAAAAAATCTGGACCAAGATATGGCCATTAGTTGGAAAATGATGATAAACCATGGGAAATAAACCATGGGAATTATGAACAAAACCCATGTACCAGAATTGGATGGAGGGAAAAATCTCGGGTTGAAAACCTGTTTGCTCTTGAACCATCTTGAACCGATCTAATGAGACCCGGTAACGAGGTGCTCTCAATGGCAGCCTGAACAATTATGGGATGTGAATCAGTATTGAGCATAAAATGATGAGGCGAAGCCCCATCGAATCTGGAATATTCAAAGCATTTTTGGCAAATGGTGATGGGACAATATCCATGAAACTCCAGACGCATCCGGGTCAGATCGTCCCCCATGAACCAGCCTAACCCTCTATACTAGTAATCAATACCGTCATTCATCATCACTACATCACTTCTCCCTCCATATGTGTCTCTTTTTTTAGCATCTGAAAACCCATTTTTTATAGGAAAATCCTCATGAAATGTATTAAACAGACGCGCTCAACAGGTATTTTCTCTCAGCTGCCTGGAGGGATTTGTGGCCGCAACTCCTCCGCCCGGAGCACCAGAGTCAGTTCCACCAAGCATTCACAGCGTCCCAAGACATTCGACAGCGTGCCATCCGTAGGTAGAAGCCTCTGGGGATGGGATGGGTTGGAAAAAACACATGAAATTCAACGATTTGATACCCTTTGGTAATGACTAAATAGCTATTGAAAATGGCCCATAGACATAGTTGATTTTCCCATTAAACATGGTGATTTTCCATAGCTATGTTAGTTTACCAGAGGGTAGATGATTTTCCCATCCAAAAACAAAACGATGTTCCATTGCAATGGTTGTTTATTGGAGGGTGGAATGGGCAAAAATGGCAAAAGGTGCATGAAATGAGGATGATAGCACTTTGGAAATCAACCTGAAAGAAATTGAAGCATCAACGTATGAAACAGCGACTGGAACATCCTCTCACCATCTTCAGCAATGCAGAAAACTTCAAATCCACTTCAACCTCAAGCTGTTTCTTGATCAGATGAATCAGCTGAGTTTTAAGTCACAGGGATGTGCCCCTCATGAGCCCCCGGCCCCTGATCCCTGAGTTTCATCCATTTTCGGAGACCGGCTCACTGCTGAAATGTCCATAGGATTCATTGTCATCATGTTTTTTTAATAGAAAAATGAAATCCCCCAAGAGTGATATTTATCACTCTACCTTTTGGGTGGTCACACATATGTATTTTGGGTGGTCATACATACATATATATAATATATACATATATATATATATATTCACATTTAAATGCATCATAAATCATCACTAATCAGCACCTCTCATCCCAGTAACGCATCCTCCCAGAGAAGCTCCACAGAGTCCACGGCCTTGGTTTTGTCCAATAGCTGGATGGTTTCTGATGGAAAAAGCCATCGAAAAAAACCATTGAAATGGATCATTTGGGGCGAAACCCCATGGAAACCTCCATTTTGGGTCCTTGAAAATCTTGAAAAGTGGAAATTCTCAGATCCCGTTTTAGTTTGAATAAAACATGGTCATAATCTTTGAATAGTATGATTGTTGAATCTCCCCAATGATCCAAAGCTACCAGCCCACTAAGCTTCTCAGAGGCACCATGGACCTTGCCAGCTGCTGCTTCAACTCCTCTAAGGACATCAAGGGATCCAGTTCCTGCGATCCCTTCGATCCGGGGACACCAAGGTATCCAAGGTCAACTGGTGACCTGAATTTATGACACTTCGGGGGATGACCCCCTAGCCCTGCTATTTTGGAATGAGGCTACCGGAGTTTTGACCGCCATGGCAATATGGGTTTTATGGGAAAGCGGATGATTTTTGTTGGCGTTTTTATGGATACAACGGAGATACAATTGAGGGGGTCCTAAAATGAGAACCCGCACTATATCATGTTCTTAACCCGGGTGCTGTGCTCCCCTTCATTTAACATCCATTTATGGCAGCGCAGTTGTATAGTGCGTAACTGTATTCTATATGTATTATAGAACATGATATGACCTATTCACCCACGAAGCTCCCCATATCACCCAGGTTTTTACCCCACATCTCCAGCATCCCATGGCAACCCATGGCATCCCCCCCCGCTCCTGCGGTCCCCAAAGCACTTGCCCCGACATCGCTCGGACTTGAAGCATCTTCGACATCAAGGCGCGAAAACCAGCAGGTTTTTGCGGGTTCTCTGGGTCTCAACGTAGTCTCACCTGCCTTTATCTGTTTTTTTGAGGGGTATGACAGGACACTTTATTCTTTAATGACTTTAATGACAAGTCATGGATAACGACAAAAATAATGACATTACATTTTGGGGGACTTCACAGGGCTCGAAAATCTCTAATTACCATGCTGACGTGTTTTTCTATGGGTTGGAAAGAACAATCCAATGGCTCAACATGGGGCTGGGGTAAACAGCTAAACTTTAAACGACCGATTTGTGAGAGATTCAGTCTGCAAGCCGCCATAGCACCTACCAAAACATGAAAAAATTGTTACATTGGAACCACTTGGAGGACCAATCCTGTTTGTTGCGGGGTTGTCTTGGTGAAATGACAGGATTTCTGCATCTTGATGACAGAGGAGACGTGTCTGAAAAAAATTACAGATTGCAGCTGCCATATGGTGGTTGTCTGAAAATATGGTACCCCAAAATTTGGTGGTCTATCATAACTTTCCCCATTGAAATTGCGATTTGCGGGATCCCAATTTTCAGACAAACCCATGTATACATCGTGAGAGCGCTTGGGCATCATTGAATTGGGATCACGACTTCATCGCCGAAATCATCAAAAAATGATATGATCTGATGATCTTCAAATAGTTCAACAAAAACTGGGATGTTCATGGATATTCCCTAAATGCTCCCAAAGTTCTCCATACTCTTCCAACCAGGATCACCTCAATCCCACATCCACTGAGCCTCACAGCACCCAAAGGCCGCACAACTTTCTTTCGCGCGCAACTGTCGAACCGCGGGTCATTGGCGTCGCAACTCAGCATGGCAAAGGTTTGGAACGGTTCGAGATTGAAGATCTTCCATGGTCTTCCAGGTCGGTGGATGCAAGCAGTTCAACCAATCATCATCTGTTGAAGCCATTCATAAACCCATTTTTCACACATTCTTTTCACGGTAAAGCCCATGAATAAAGCCATTTTGGGGTATGGTTTTTACATGTTTTTACAGTTTATGCCGGCCCTTGCCACCAGCTGGTTGCCAGCTGCCAGGTGTGAACTTTGCACATTTCAATCATATGGGAGGTGCCTTACTAAAGGGAACCCTGGCCTTGGACAGTTGAAGTTTCTAAGTTTCCTCCTTGCACATAGTTTCAAAGCCCATCGCGAAAGGTGGGACACTGTGAAGGAAACTAGAGGCAAAGGTAGCCAAGATCAAGCGACACATGTTTGTTCTAACTACCACCTTCCAGCCTTACATGTGCGCTGACAATGATTAACCAGTAGACATCATTCCCTTCCTTAGTTGTGACCAGTATGAATCCACTGGATGCCAATCTCCTGGTAAGAAACCTTGTGGGAAATGGTCGTTTTTTCAGATCAGCTGCCATTTCAAGGCATCCCGTGTTTGGCATCAAGCATAGCGGAAGCTGGCAACCTGCGGATGGTCTTCCCTGGTCAAAAAACAGTGGGCCGCTGGAGAATTCCGTTGCAATTTTGGGGCTAGATTTGGGCCGGGAAACACACCAAATGTTCATCAAATGTCCATCATTAGCCATTGATATCCCCATTAACCATCATTAACCAACCAAATGTTCATCTCCACTGCCCCATCAATCAGCCACTTGCCCCTTCCCCAGGCCCCTGTTTGGGCACCTGCGGTGGCCTTGTTTGCACCGGAACGGAGCAGGAGGAGTAGCCTCAGTGGAGTCCCCCCCTTTGAAAAAAACGTGGTTTTTGAAGCTTCAAAAAGAGCAGTCATGAGACGATCCTCACAGCATTGACATCACTTTAAACATGGTGGATGTTGCCACCGGGGCGGTGTCTTTGGGGAAGACAGTAGTTACAGTGGTTATTCTGAGCAGTCCCGGGTGACGGCTTTAAGCAATTTGTGTTTTGTTCACCAGGCCCATCATCTTTTTGCAGAGTTCGTTTGATCGAGTGCTGTGTAGCAAGGCCCCAAGGCCCATCAACAGCCCAGCCCATCAGCAAGGACAGCCGTCAACGGCGGATCTTCCCCCGCTGAGCGGTCAGCTAGGCGAGGATGGTACCACAGTACGTACCTCGCTGGATGGTCCACTGCGTCCCAGGGCTCCCAAGCTGGCAAGGGATAATTCCACTGTGATATCATGTTACATCATGTTACATCCATTGTTGATATTTTCCTGTTGAAAATGCTGGTGGTCCACACCCATGGTTCATTACGATATAATTTGATTATTGATTTAAATATATAATATGATACAATTGATCCTCAAAAACATTGGCCAAACCCTAAATTTTACTTCGTTAAATCCCCATGTTGGGTGGCCAAGCCCCAAAAATTCTGTGGTAGTTTGCCCAGTTTGATATGTTGCCCAGTTTGCCCTTCAGTTGGATCATCTTTGTAGGTGATGAACCCGGGGGTACCCCATTAGCTGGATGGTTTATTTCATGGAAAAACATATTACCATGGATGATGACTGGGGGTACCCCCATTTCAGGAAACCTCCATATGTTCATCACGAATTGCTATATGGGTATGGATCAATACCTATAGATACATTTTAGTGGGATGAACATCCATTTACCAGCTATTTTGGGGTTCACTAGGTACCAGGGTTTTGACCCATCCCCATATATTGCTATCTGCTATCTTCACTTCCTGGCGCTGGCATCCCACTTCGAATCCCATTTCAGATTCTATCGCCATGGTACCGGCATTGGCACGTGGCGCATGGACCCCACCGAGGCAATCGTTCCCACCGGCGCCTTGGGTGTTTGTTTGTTGTTTTTTTGTTCAGGTTCCATTGGGAAATCCCTTCCTCCTTTTAAGTGGTGCTCCTTCGTGGGGATGTGTTTCCAAAAATGGTGGATCTCGGCCATGATTTAGTTGGCAAAGTTAGTGCAAATCACTCCTGTTGGGTTTATGGTACGAAAATATAGAGGTAGTTGAGGGGGGGTTATTACCCACCAAGTTATAACTGGGTGTCTCCACCTTGCAGCTAAGCATTGCGAGTGTTGTAATGTGTTGATGTATTGATTGATGCGTAGAATTCATACAAAGGGGCTGGGATTAGAAGTAGGAACTGAGCCACTGGTCAGAAGCACCATCAAATAGTGAGGATTGAAGCTCTAATTTTGTTGGAACACCTTTAAAAACTATTCCTATCACTGGCCAGTTGTGAAACCCCCTTACAACCTGAGGGCCGGAATGAAATACAGATTAAAATTGGAGCATGTTGGTCATACATACACATTTCCTTCTGGGCAGATCCATTGTCGGAGGTGTTTATTTTCAGCCACTCCCGAAGTACATGGGCATGGGTGAAGAATTAACACCCACACATGCACAGAGGCTGGTCATTTCTACAATGAGGTGGAAATCACAAGAGCATCCCACACATCAGGCTACCCGGCTACCCTATGATCTTGTCACTTAACCGACTTAACCTATCTATATAAACCTCACAGCTTCAGTGAACCGGCGATTCCCCAGCCATTCAGCCGATTGGCCTGAAACAAGGGAGTCTACAGAGTCCCAATCCACGCGCAAAAGCTGGACGTATTGTCTCAGTTGTCAAGCATTTCCCATGGTTGTTGCTTACCCTAAAAAACATAGACTCCCAGAAAAATCCCCCCATTTTTTTGCTTTGAAAGTACCCTGCAGGAACCCCCCAAAAACGGAGTGCCTGGGGAATCATGGGAGGCCTGGGATGCCGAGAGCAAAATTCGAGGAGATACCAGGGAACCATCATTACTCTTAGTAATAATCAATGGAAATTAATGGATATATGATATATACTATATTGGGATAATGTTTTGTTTACAATGATTCTTATTACTAGTTACATCATGTTACATCTAGTTACTAGAAATAATGGAACCGTGTAATAATTATCACTACTAGATCTACTAGTACCAACGTTACTCCAAACACGACAGATGTTTTAAGAATCGCAGCTTTGGGGATTGGATGGAACATCGAGTCTCTTGGACAGACCAGCTGATATTTGAACTCTTGCCACACACAAATGGAACAAGGAAAACCATCAGTTTCATCAAGAGACCCATCTCAGTGCATTTTTCCCTTCGATTCGCCCTGCTTGGCACCACAGGATCCCCAGAAAAGACCAAGGTTGGACTGTTTGCACCATAAAATGCAACCCACATCGTCCAGCTGCCAGCTGATTTCGCCAAACATGAGATTTCACCAACCATCAAAATATCATCATTTGGTGATTCAACATGTTATAACATGTTATAACCAGAAAAAATGGGAAGATTGACCAGCTATATTCGGTTTAATATCATCCCCCGCAGCTTCGATGGGAGGCTGCGATTTGGTACGGTTAGGTCAGCTAGGCCTCCCGGCGGCATGTTCATCGACGCTGGACCCAGCACTTCATGTCGTTCCTGAGAATGGATTGGTGTTGGGACCAAAATACACTGGAAACCCATGGCTGGTTGGTGGCAACCCCTCTGAAAAATATGAAAGTCAGTTGGAATTATTATTCCCAATCTATGGAAAAATGAAAGCCATGTTCCAAACCACCAACCAGATGGGGTTTTAGTCCCAAATTGCTTGGAGATCGGCCTGGGGACCCAAGCTTTGAGCTGCCTTTCCCACTCACGTTGCATCTTGCTCTTGGACTCATATTGATTCTGTTGGACCTCGGGTGTCGTGGAGTTTTAAGGTCCCAAACTTTTGGAGGGGTTGAAATGGGATTTTCGTGTCTCCTTTGATGATGGAAAATGGATCAAAGTCGAAGGCTCTCAGATGTCTGAAGTGTGTCGGACAAGCGAAAAAACCCTCACATAGATCGCCTTTCGGTCCTTGCCTTTGAGTCTTGACCGCCTGTAGATCTCTACCCCATGTTTGCCAACACAGGGTTCGATCAATGTCCAATCCTCAAATAACTTGGGCTTCTCCAAGTTGGGGAACCATCAGAATCATCAGAATCCTTCCTACCGGCGACTTTTGTTGGGGTCCCCAATGTGAAGGCACCTCAATTTTCAATGCTGGTGACCCAAAAAACATCCAGCCAGGTTCCAGGTCCCAGGTCCCAGGTACCTCCGAATGCAGTTTCGTTGCGGAGTCAACATATTGCCTGCTGAGCAGCGGTGATCCCCACTGGAATCTTGGATGGCCATGGATCACTGGAATCACGGGCCTCTGCATTTCCGCCTGGGTAGCGGCAAACTCTTCTTGCATTTTCCTGTCAAGAAAATCCCGGGGCAATCCGGGGGTGGTTCCCCCACGCTGCGAAGCTTCGCATCAAAATGTTGTGTTAACATGCAATAATCATATGATTGGCTTACAGCAAAATCCTGATGTTGATCATGCACTAACATTCTGATGTCATTTGACGACCAACAGCCTTGTTGATTGGTTACACTGGGAGGAACGCAAAAAACATGTAGCTTCTTGGGGGTGGTTATGACCTATGGAATTTCCCATCAACAAAGCCAACAGGATGAGGGGAAAGGCCTCTGCTGGTACTCCAGAGTCAGAGACCTCAGAATGGGATGAAGATGGATGAAGATGAGCAGTTGGGTTGTGACAGTGAACCCCCACTGTAGAGTTGAATTCATTGATCACTCGAAGCTTCCCTGTGACAATTTCTGTGGTGTGCGAGAATTCCGGTGAGGCTCTTCCAATGTGGAACTATCTCTTGGGTAGCTTCATCTGGAACAATTGCTTTCCACCAACCACATCCACCTGCAAAAAACATTGAGGCATTGCATAAACTAGACGCGCACAAATTCTTTCTGACAGACTGGGCTTTCTTGCTCTTGATTTGAGCTCCTCCTCTTCCTCATTCCCTCTCTCTTGAATTACCTCTTCTTGCATCCGCAATTTGTATTTTCCCGCCGCTTTTTGTTTGATGACTTTGTGTCCAACCCCAAAAATGCCACAGCGTGCCCCCTTTTGTAGAACGGATTGCCCAACTCCAAACAAATAACGACTCCCAGCAAATGATTGAGATCCCTGCGCAGCTTGTTGTTCAAGCGCAGCCCTGCGGCATCAAAGAGAAATGTGTCATAGAGTGGTTGTTGTTTTTTTCTGAAAATGGAGGTGCACCCCCAAATGGCCGGTTTTATAGGTACAAAGATAATAGGCCGCTGGATTTTTGGGGTATCTGATTTTCAGACAAACCTAAGTAAAAATAAGTGTGATGAAATTGGCAGTCGCAAGTGCGATGTAGATCAATTGATAGAGATAACCCTGATAGAGAGGAGTTCTGATAGAAATGAGTTTGATGGAGTCAACAAGTTTCATAGAGGTAGACTTCATAGGGGGAGGTCATGTCAGAGTTCGGTTTAACAGAGATTTTGGTCTGAGAAGGTGCAGCCGAAGATGCCTCAATTCGTAGCTGCAACTGGCTCCCCAAAAAGTTCATAGGGAATATGCTGCCACCAGCATGGCTCTCATCAGCCTGCTACCTCCATTCAAAAACTACATAGCCAAGTACCCTCTGGTAAACTAACATGGCTGTTGAAAATCACAATTTTTAGTGTGTAAATCCACTATAAATGACCATTTTCAATAGCTATGTTAAATTACCAGAGGGTAGTCACCATTAATCGTCATTAATCACCATTGGTTCCCATCATCATTCGTGATTACTGGGGATCGATTCCCATCACCATTCATCCCCATTAAATCTATGAAAATCACCATTATATAATCACTATTGATAGATGATAATAGATGAGATATATTAATCATCACTATATGATCCATATTAATATCAATCCATGTATTAATATCAATAATAATAATAATTAATAATAATAATAAATAATGATTAATAATAATAATTAATAATAACAATAATATATATATATATATATACTCACCATTATATTCATTATATGATCACTATTTATAGATGATTGATATCAATAGACGATTGATCCCCATGAATCACCCGGAGACCTTTGGTCAAGAGCCGCTTTCTTCAGGCCCATCCTTTGGCGGCCAAAGTTCCGAAAACGAGCGGTGGTGACCCTGGTGACTTTGGTAAAAACATGGTGGAAAAATGTGGGAAAGACCGGAAATCCCTGATTTTTATGGAGCTTGTTATGAGAAAATCATGTAGAAAATTGTAGAAATGGAGGATCTTCCACCAGGCCACAAATTGAGGGCAGTTCAATCTGAGTCTGGGGCAAAGCATGGTTGGTTTGCTCATCCAAAGCCATTTCCTGCAGAATTCCACGCTAGCTTCTGCCGGAGGATCCCACTTCGAGGACATATTCTGCAGTAGGGGTTCAGTGAAAAATTCAGCCATGTACCAATCCGCTGAAGTGGAAAACAATGAAGTGCACGTGATATTTTTGCGATGCTGAAGATTGAATACTTTAAAAGCTGGTTGATGGAGTGACCAAGTGGTTGACTGAATGAGTGCGTGAATGGTTGATTGATGGAATGGCTGAACGACTAGTCAATGAGTGAATGGCTGAGTGAATGAATTGGGGAATGCGTGAACGGAGGAATGACTGAACGACTGCCTGAGCGACTCTTTATGACCCAAGAACATGTCAGAACATTTCCAAAGTGAGCTAGCTGCTAGATGCAAGGTGATTCATTCATTGCTCTTTATTGTTTATCCTCTGGTAAACTAACATAACTATGGAAAATCACCATTTTCAATGGGAAAACTCATTATAAATGGCCATGTTCAATAGCTTCATTGATTGATTTTTCACAGCTTCATTGAAGCAAAATGAAGCAACGAAGCCGCCATCTCCTGCATTTTGACCTGCTGCTCCATGTGCAGCCTCAGTGGGCGAAGGCTAAGCAACCATTGGAGCACCAGTGGGCCCTCCGAAAAAGCCAGATGCCCTTAGGCCCTATGGCTAATCTAACATAGCTATAGAAAAGCACCATTTTCAGTGGGTAAATCATGGGAAATCCTCTATTTATTGGGCAATTTGCGATGGCAAACTGTGAAAAATTCCCGGGCAATGGATGAATCGCCGAGGTCAACTCACCTCACCATTGGAGTCACCGGGGCCACCGACAGCAGAGCTTGTTTTTGCTGTTCCGCTGCCTCCCAGCACGGTCCATCGGTATCTTAGGAGCTCTAAGAAACCTCACCCCACCATGTCACCATGTGTGGCGACATTCTAAGGATTGGCCGTTGACAAGTTCCGTGGGTCACTGGCATTTTGCTGAAAGTTCGGCATGCCAATCATATTTTGCCAGGCTAATGCTGGGGGATATCCATTCTCGGGGAAGATTGCTTTTGGTAAAACCAATAGAGGGAATACCAATAGATCCCAATAAGGACATCCTACCAATAGAGGGTTTTACCATTTAATAGAGGGGTTTGATGTCCTTTTGGTAAAACCCTCTATTAATCAAACCCCTCTATCAATATTATTAACACTAATCAACCAACCAATGGGAAAAGAACATCTATGGGGAAGATTCCCAGACTCATGGTGCCACCAATGGTCCCTCTGTCACATCTGGATCGTTTGCGTCACCGCCATGTCCCCCTTTTTTTCGCAGTTTAAGGTAACGTAACGCAATGCAATGTCTCTATAATCTACATCTATAATATGTATATGTTTGAAAAAAATATGTATGTATATATATATACTGTTATATACTATGTATATATATATATATGTGTGTGTGTGTGTTCAATATGATACAATATGTATATATTTCACAGAACTTCCATGTGTTGACCATGTGATTTTCGCGCATCTCGCTCACCTCGTGCAGCTGCTTCTTCCTCTCGATATTTTGCCTGGATCGATCGTTGACAGTCCCAGAAATCTGGCACGAGAAATACCATGTATATACCATGTATTCATCTGGTTTAATGATGTAATGATGTCTAATGAGAAGTTTCATCTGATTTTAATATATTTGCATATATTTGCTATGTTTTCATGATGGTTTCTAATGATATTCAATATGCTCATGATTTTGGTTTATCCCAAAGATGCTTGAAACGTGTTGTTTGACATCTTTGGAACCAGCGACCAAATTTCAGGTGCAAGAAATGATGTGGTAGATGGGATTGATCTTCAGCAAACATCATCCAGTTCACAAAAAAAAAAGCCGCGCTGTCCAAAGTTTTTTTTTGTGCTAGTGCTGCTAGTGAAGTGGCCAAATGAACTGCCAAAAAATCGAAAAAAAAAATGGCTGATCCCGCTGGGCTTCACCCCACTGCTGAAGAGATTTGTTGCCCTCTTCAAGCTGATGTTCAAGGCTCCTGGCGGTGCTGGGCAACCCATGGCTGGCTGGGAATCCGCTATAAATGAAGCTTTAATGGGAAAAACATGAATAACTTCGGATGTTCAATTGCCATGTTTGATTACCGGAGGGTGGGTCAGAAAATGATGAGAAACCCTTGGAAGTGTGGGCAATTCCTGTACTTCTCACTGCGAAATACGGCGATCCATCAAAGGTTGCAGATGTTGAAGTCACAGCACTGCCGGCGTAAAGATTCACTTCCAAGTCGGTGTTTCTACATGATTACCCTCTGGTAATTTAACATAGCTATTGAAAATGACCATTTATAGTGGATTTTCCCATTAAAAATGGTGATTTTCCATAGTTATGTTAGTTTACCAGAGGGTATTCCATAATTGTCCAGTCAACAGTTGAGATATTCCATTGCCATGTTGCATTACCAGAGGATAATTATACCAGCCACCTTTGCCAACTGTCAGCGACCCAAGTTTTCTCGAAGGATACCCCGAAAAAATAGGGGCCATCGAAAAAAGTCTTCGGAACAGCTTCGAAAAACCACGGCTTTGAAAAAAATGTCCCAAAATGAAGGACGAAGCCATTGCCCATATTTACCCGTCATTGTTGGTTACAGTCTGTTATACATCCCATATTATATATCCCATCATAAAGCCCGTAAGATGCTTGGTTTCATGTCCCACGAATCGTTTTCCAACTTCCAGCTTTCTTAGTTTTACAACAAAAAAACTAATATACATCTATAATCATCTATAATATATATATATAAGCTATGTACAGTATATATATATACATTATATACTGTATATATATCCAATGAATATATCCAATGGATCTATCCCCATCACCCCAGATGTTTCCCCGCTGAGGCCGCACCTGCAGTAGGCCAGTTTCTGCTCCTCGATGGAGGTGGGATCCGGAAAGCCCCGAGTGAAGGGCCCCTCGCAGCGATAAGGAAAGGGTCATGAAATTTGGGGATGGGGAAAGGGTGCGTTACAGTTACTATATGTACCCTCTGGTAAACAGCCACATAACTATGGAAAATCACCATTGTTCATGGGAAAACTCACTATTTCTATGGCAATTTTCAATAGCAAACTGTTAAATTACCAGAGGGCAACCACCAACAACTCATGAAAGGGTTTGACTTTTAACTTTTTGACTTTTTGATTTACCGGATGCCTGTCCAGCCGAACATGCGCAGCTCTTTTTTGCTTAGGGAAGTGAGGACCAAGGTCTCAAGGGTGCAACGGTAGTGGATCATCCCTTAGACATCAACAGCGCTGTGACAGATATCGCCACTGATATATGGCTTATAAATGGGATAGCCACTGTGGGATATATGGGTTATATGGGTTATATATGGATTATATATGGGTTATCTGGGTTATAAATGGTTATACTGATATGATAAACCACTGAATGGTTGCCTCCCCGACACCGGGTTCTTTTTCGCAGCTAAACACCAAGGGCGCCCCAGTGAAATGCACCTCGCTGTCAACGCTGCGAGGCGATTCCGCCTGATCTGGTGGCCATCAACTGAGGTAATTCCATGGCTGGGAAATTGCCTGAAAATCATTCACAGCAATCCATGGAGATGATGATGATGATGATGATGATGATGATGATGATGTTTGGAGGTTTAAATCCCTGTTCAGACAAAGCCATTTTTTGGGGGGGCGACTTGACCAGCAGAAGGTGAGGATCTGGCAGAATCGGGGCCGCCAGCACCTGCGACGTAAGGTCCATCCCCCTGGGACTGGTATAGGACTACCCCCAATCATCCATTTGGGTATGGGTCAAAATTAGGTACCCCAAAATTATGGATGGTTAATACTAAACTAGACTAACATCTGCGGTCCCCTAGGTCTTCCATTTTGACCCACATCCATTTGATTTTCGGATGTCCCATACCATCCAGCTATTGGGGTACCATTGATGGACATCCACGGGCTGCCACTTCGCCTGCGATCGGAGCCGCATATACCTGACGCAGCAACTGGCTTGGAAGTTCTCAAGTATTTGGGATATATTTCGGTGTGTCCTAACGGGGCTTTAATGGGAAAATATCCATGAAATCCATGAACATCCGATATGCGAAGAGATGTCTATTCACTGATCTTGTCATCTATGTATTTGTTTTGACTTATCTAGGCATCTATGCATTTGATGGTTTGTCTACATCAATATCATACAAGGGTGGTAAACCCAAGACCACAAAGCTACCAAATTTTGGGAGGCTTTGAATCCCATTAAATTTACTAAATTTATGGTGATGGGGACGATGGTCCTATGAGCTCCGGATCCTCCTAGCTCAGCTCCGCACAGCACGAGGATTCACGGCTTGCGGGGCCTCATTTTTGGCACATCACCAGCTCTGTTTTCCGAGAATTTCGCCCGGAAGAACCCAGGTTTTAGTTACCCACAAGTAATGGGTTTTCCCACAAAAAGATGTGGAAAACCTACGGTTTACCCACAAGTAATGGCTTTTCCACAAACTTTTTGTATGTTTAAAGGAGGGTGGTGTCCAAAACAGCGAGGTGATTTGTTCAATGGAAAACACCTCAAAACGCCAGCAGAAACCCTGGAATACACTCCCATCCCATAAACATCACCTTGAGTATTGGATCTTACTCATACGGCTCACATACCGATGAAGATTGGATGGGTATGCAGTTCTACATATAAATCATCGAACCTATCCCTGTTTTTGCCTTGTTCATTGGCTATATCCTTGTATTTATAGAGGTTAAATGCTCATGTTTCTCCATTGTTGAGGGTATTTTTTTTGTCTTTTCACCATGTTTCATGGTAGAAACTCCATGTTAAATCACCATTTTACATGCTTATTGATGGTAAAATTGTTCCATGTTATGAGTTTTTCTACCTCAGGGGCTTAGTTCGCATCCACCCAGGTGTCCCCAACCGTTCTGAGTCCCTGGAAGCTTTGGGGACCTGGTTTCGGCGCCGAAATCTGCAGGATTTTCTATGGAAAATCACCAGAAACTAGGAGTAAATCAGAAGAAACTCAGGGATTTTCACTATGGATCACTGATAAAAAGATAGGAAACTTAGATTATATACAGTTCAGTAAATGGAATCTAAGAAGGAAAAAAACTGGAATGCTGCCAACAAAAGAGAAAATCAATCAGGTACACGGTACAACCAACAGAAAAAAGGAAATCTACGCAACAAGTTCTTAATTTGGCTCAAACATCGAGTTGGGAGATTACCCATTAAAAATGGACCACCTTCGTGTCATCAATTAAAATAAGAGGATGTCATATATCAGCAATAATTACTTGGAAAGATTTGGAACATTTGAGATAATCTCCAGATATCACTAGCAGGACATTGTAGGATATTAATGGATATTAGTGTTACCATCTGGCTATTTAACATAGCCATGGACATATCCACCATTTTTAATAGGTAAACCATCTATAAATGGGCCATCTATACCATGGCTATGTTAAATAACCAGAGGGTATAGATATATTTCAGGCCTCCAAGCTATATATCTCGATTCCCAGGATTCCAATGGCCTGGCACACCTGGGACACTCACAGAAGACACCGGCATCGCCACGGCCTGCCGTTGGGATCGTCTTCATTGGCCGTGAAAAAGGGGAAGTTGTGGGACCATGTGGGACCCACGGACACGCCGTCCTGAACCCCACGTGTTTAAGATTTACCCTCTGGTAATTTAACATAGCTATGGAACATTACCATTTATAGTGGATTTTCCCATTGAAAATGGTGATTTTCCATAGTTATGTTAGTTTACCAGAGGGTACAAAATCCCAAGGCAGTAGGTGTAGCTTTTTGTAAATAGGCCCCAATTGCAAGTGTTGGACCAAGTCGAAAAGCCCAGTTTCATTGGATGCCGCCCAGGGAAAACAAACTGAAAAAAAAGCCCTCGCTCGTAAAATCAGGTATGTTTACTTCTACATTAGTCTAGTGCAAATCGGCTTTAGTTTATTATACCTGATTTATACATGAGCATTACCGTCCGTAGTTTATTATAACGTCATTGTATATTGGGTATACAATATATATATATATATTAGGCATATGTTAGATATGAATTTTACCATCTGCTTATGACTAACAGTTTGCCATGGAAAGATCCACCATTTTGAAGTTCGGGAAACCATCTATTTCGATTAGGGCCATCTATACCATGGCTATAAGATGCCCAGATTCCATAGATTCTTTCTGGGACCCCACACCCGATAGCTTCCTGGCGCCATGGTGCACGACCTCGACTGACCCGCACCGTTGCCTGTGGAAATATCAGGAAATTAGATAACTTTCCTAGGGAAACCATGGATTTTCATGGATTTTCTACATCTTGTTGTATGTTTATCCCAGGGTAAGAGGGATTCTCACTTCATTGGTTTGATGTTGTTCTGTGTGTTTAATGTCAAATTCCCAAAACAACTAGCAGAATCCAACATAAGAAGCACAGTATGATAGGATCGTCCCAATATGTGTACTCTGTATATATATATATACATATATGGGTATGGGTCAAAACCTTGTACCCCTTCTGTTCACATCAAAATAGCTGGTAAATGGATGTTCATCCCACTAAAAATGTATCTATAGGTATTGACCCATACCCATATAATATACACATAAGGATATGCTAATAACACCTGAAGCAACCTGAAGCGATTGCTGTCACCAAGGGCATGACATAGCAGGCCCACCGTCCACCTTGGCGATTGTCATCCCTTAAACCATGGGATTTTCATGCATCTTATTTTCAGACAAGCCATGACAAGCCCACGTCAAAGAGACTGGTTCAGCTCAATCCGGGCGAGGTACAGACGAACCAGGACGAGCGAATAAACATGCTATTGCAACACACTTGCGAAGTGCGCAAAAACACACTTGCGAAGTACGGAAACGTCGAAGCAAGCTCTTGAAACATGTTGTGAAACTCATCTGGGTTTGTCTGAAAATGGGATACCCCAAGATCCACTGGTTGATCACTATTTTCTCCATGAAAATGGACAAAGTGAGAAGTTAAATTCCCCATTTTCAGACACACCCATCTACAGAAAAGCAAGTTGCTCTTGGATACGAGAGCTGTCGCCACCATAATCTGCATAGCCCCATGTTACCAGCGATCCATCTTCCACCACTGCAGCAAAGGCATGATCTGTGGCTTCAACCTAAAAAAAATAATAATGAAGTTGTCACAGCTGCCGCCCTTGGTACGCGAGCAGCTGGAAAAGTGACCTCAGAGTCCTTAGAATCCCAGGTCCTTGGAACAACAGGTTACATTCCTATGCAACTTCGTGTGAATCCGTATAACGACATTCAACAACCGTAGCAGCAACTTTAGCAAGATACTTTAAGACACTAGTGTCACCATTAATAGTCGGCCAACCAAACCTAGCCGTGAGGGGGTTTTGAGGCTTAACAGGCCTGTTCTCAAATTGAGGACAAAACCAAGCCATGTGCTCCCAGGTAGCAACAGAGCAAGAGCAAAGAGGGCAACCCAGCTCATTATCTTGTTTCATCTTGGCCAAGGCAGCAGGGGAAACAGTAGCCCCCAAGGCAACATGTCTCTGCCAAGCATTGTCTTTAATGCCAACACGCAAAGCATGGAAATCAATTTCATCAAAAAAGGAAACCATCTGTTCAACGGAATAATCAGACAAGAACTGTCCAGGCTCTCGTCGTTTTTGGCACAACCAGGCACGGAACTGCGTCTCACGCCAGGAATTTCTAATGAAGTGAAGGGACTCACCCAAACAGTCAACAGGGGTATCCAAAGAAATGATACCATGTTTAGATTGCCAACCATGAGGGGATCTTTCCGTCCACCCAAGTTTCTGAAGAGACTTGCGAAGCCAAGCAATGGAAGAACCAAAACAACCATTCCAAGTGATCAAGCCAGCGTGGAAAAGCTTAACCGTACGAACCCAGAGGCGTTGTAAGATAACAGCAAGAAGGTAAAACTTAGCCCCATAGACGACCTTACGGAGGACAGGGGATGCCATACGGGCAGTATTATGAGTGGCCTGGTTAAACAAGGAAAAGAACTTGTCAGCCGTGGCCTGCGTGGGAGGTTGGGCAAGCCAACCATAGTTGAGCACAGAGAGGACGAACAGTTTGTATGCTTCTAAGGCTCGCTCCCAAGGGAGACCCACACTTCTGAAGAGAACAGCCCTCAAATGAGCTTTGTCAATTCTGTCCTTCTCAACCTGATGGTAAGCACGTTTGCGACTTACAGTTACAGCACCAAGCATGCGCATGTCAGTTTCAATCCAACTTTGAGGCCCCTTGGCCAGTAAATCGAGGTGTTTTTTCCCTTTGGCAATCACTTTGGTCTTTTCAGGACCTTCCTTAAGGCCAACGCTTAAGCTCCAAGCTTCCCACCTGGAAATCTGGGACATCACAGCGTCCCAACAACAGGTATGCAAGGTTCTGTCGTCCATGTACACTTTCAAAGTGCACCGGTCATCATGAGTGGCCCTAGCACCTGCACTTGTCCACACTGCCAACAGGAGAGGCGCAAGGGGACATCCCTGCGGTGTGGCAGGGGCGTGAACTGGAAAAGACAACGTTTCATTTTCCCAGCTGATCCAACGGTGTTGTTGGCCCCAGGCTTCATAGAGAAGATCGCAAATCTCAACAGGCCAGTTCAAACGCTTAAGCAGCAAAGTACTAACCTCAGGGCGCATTCGGTCATACGCTTGTTTGAAGTCCATAGTTGCTAAAAAACCATGGTGTTTGGCCAAACGGTCCTGGAGCGTGTGCGCAATGAGTTCTGCCCCAAACGCACCCCGCCCATAGCAGACGCTTTCATGCAAATTGAGCTTATGCCATGTTTGAACAGAATTAGATTGAAGAAGGGCAGAAGCAAAACATCTCCAAAAAATGCTCATGACCGTAATGGGTCTCGTGTGTTCGGGCTTTACGCGCCCAAGGTGAGATTTACCCGGCTTGGGCAAACTGATCTGCTTTGCCTCTTTTAACTGCGAAGGCAGTTTCTTGACAGAGAACCATTGACGCACAATAATGCTATGCCAAGTTTCGATAGCTTTCAGCGGCAGGAACTGGAGTTCATGACCTGACCACTGATCAGGGCCAGAAGAGCCCTTGGATTTGCGTACCGCCTGCCAAAGGTCAGCAACAGTAATGGTTTCCCACACAACGTTTTCGGTAGGTCCAAAATCCTGAGCCAAAGTGGCGGCCGCCATCTCAGCGGGGACATTTTGATCAGCCCAAACCGATTTCCAATAATCAGCAATAGCCTGTGCAGCCTCTCGGGGAGTGGTGGTAGAACCAACACTGACATTTTCAAAAATAGACACTTTGTTTTGAAGCCACCTGCTAAGAGGCCTGAAAGAACCCGCAGTCATCTGTGATTTCCAATAGCGAATGTTGTCATTTTTTTGCTTAGACTCTTCTCTGGTTTGTTTCATCTGCAAATTTTGAATGCTCTCTTGTGCTCGAAACAGGGCATCATGAGGCGATATGTTTGCAGCTTCTTCAGGCCAGAGCCGTCTAAGAAGAGCGGGATCAGCGTGCCCGTGACGTTGAACCTGACGTACCACCTCATGAAATCTGGCCAAGTTCCTACGCAGCTTGCGCAGGGATTCACCTGCGGCCGGGTTACCTGCCAAACGAGTTGCCGAAGTGACAAACTGATGCTTGGCAACAGCACCTTTTTGATTCTGACCTGATTGTCTCAACATGGTCCGGGTTTTTCTTTCCATCTCACCGTCAGCCTGAGCATGAATGCCAACAATGGCAGTGCGATAGACCTTATTGAGAGCAAGCATGTATGTATCCCAAGTTTGTTGCAGGGTGCAAATATCAGGAGAGTTGACATTAATTAAATTTTTGAGCTGGAGAAAAATATCATCAGCATCCCAGAGAGAATCCCAAGTGGAATCAAGGGCTTCCTGCCACTTTTCAGAAGAAAGCCCATCAGGTTTTTTCCAAACAGCAGCCGGCTTCAAACGACCTCTTCTGTTGTCACGACCCTCAAAGCAAAGTTCAAACCAAACCCCTTTATGGTCGGAAAATTTCACATCCGAATTAACCCAAGTGGAAGCTACGACTGGGCGACTTTGGAAAGCCCAATCAATGATCCGTCGACCGTTCCATCTTGTGCTGGTGTTTTGTCCAGGAACCAAGGTACCGCCATGAGCCGTAAAAAAGGAGGCAATGATTGAATTGTGAGGTTCCTCGTTGGCATCACCCAGTGCCAACCACACATGTTTTCGCATGTGAGCAGCGGCCCAATAAAGACCCAAAGCTTCCGCACCCACAGCACCGTGCTCGGGAGGAAAATAGAAATTAATGAGGTGTAGCCCTTCAAGCCATAAACCCAGGAGCTGGGTACACTGATGCGTGATTTCAGAAGCTAAAACGTGTCTGACCGATTTGTGCACCAGAAAAGCCAAACCGCCTCTATGCTTACGGATACCCAAAACATCTGTGGAAATCCAACCAGAAGAAAAATAGCACTTGTAGCCATCTTTGTTGGCAAGTCTAGCAAAAGCCTTTTTTTCATTTTCACTCATGCAAACTTCTTGAACACACAAGACATCGGCTGAGAAATAGGCTTCAGCCCTCAGCCGCCACATACCAGGTGCTCCACCAGTGTTAGCGGAAAAAATCTTGAGGCCAGAACGAACAGTAGGGCCTCTCTTGACAGAGAAAGCCGCATCCCCAATTCCCATTGGAGGACCTGGGTTTTTAGCTTCTCCTATTCTTTGGCCAGCCAAGCCACAGAGACCAAACCTGAGAGGATACAAGCAAAACGGTCCTGTGGCTTGGCAGAAAGGTCACTCGGAAACCTGAGGTTGGTTTTTCGACTTTTTGACCTGAAACAGCTAATCCACCTCATCCATGGTCCAACCAGTAGCAGCCAAAAAAGCATGCATATGTTTGGGGGAACGGGACTTCATATTGCCCCACCAAACTCTTCTGCCCAAGACGACTTGGGGTTGATCCTTATAAGCCCGTAACATTTGCTTGCAAGTGCGAACAGTCACCATGGCACGGGAAGTCGGGGCAAGACACTTCTTGCAATAATACAGATTGGGGATTCTGTCAATGTTCTGTTTATAATCAAGCGTAGGGACCTGAACAACAGTGTGCGTGCGAAACTTTTTCTTGCGAAACTGAGCCCAGGCATCCGTCCGAGCCTTCTGCACAGCCAGCTTAGGTTTACCACAGGAATTCTTGTCAGCCAAGGATTTCGGGTTTTCCCCAGGATGCCTTTTGCAATGCTCACGAATGGCTCTGATCCGAGCCTTGTAAGGCAAACACGGTAAACCTTCTTTGCAAATAGGGCATTCCCAGTCTCTTTCATGCTTGGGCAAAAGCGAAGAAGTTTGAAAAACCGTAGCTTTAGTTCTTTTGACCAGGTTGACATCAAACTCAGGATGGCGAGATTTCAAATGCCTAAGTTTTTTGCACGACAAACCATTGGTGGTGTCATCCTGAAATGTGATATGACAAACAGGGCATACCCAAGTGTGCCCGGTGACACGTGGGAAACTCTGTATTTTCCCAGCAACTCCCTTTTTCTGATCACCGCTACATGTAGCGGCGGCGCCACTGGAAAGTTTTTTGCCCTTGCCAGACTTGACGGATTTGTTTGAACAGGGCTTGAGCCACTGAGAAACCTTAGAAGAAGCAGCACTGCGAACATCCTCTGGCGGCCTTAGCCACTTGCTTACACCTGACGATTCACTGGCAGGAGGTGGAGGCTTGAGCCACTTCGAAACGTTAGAGCTGCTACTCTTCACGCTTTTTTCCTCGGATGAAATCCGTTTGATGACCCTGCAGTTCAAGTTGGCCTGACCGCTGCCTGAACTTTTGCCACCACCTATAAAGCTAAGATTAGCCTGTTTCTCTTCTTCATCGAGTCCCAACTCCTGCCATTCATCAGGAAAAGTGACATTGGAGGGAAGGGTCGTAAAGTGCCCATCTTTCAGGAAAAGGACAAGAGGAACCGAATTACGAATATATTGAGGGCGACTTCTAGTCAAAAAAATCCACTTGGACTGCAGTGTTCTGTATTTCCAAACCATGACTTCCGTCTGAAGGACTTCGGCACAGGCCTGAGTAAGCCAGGGGTCCAGCCACTTTTTTTCCCGTTGGATAACTTTCAAAAATTCTTCAACTGTTTCAGCAACTGCTCCAGCCTCAGTCTGAACGGTGGCTTCCGGGTCGTTAAACCAAGATGCCTTCCAACCATCTTGAGAGCTAAGTTGCGCACAAGCTTTTGCTCGGAGAGAGAGGCTAAGTTTGGTGATCTTGCGCTCTATTTCTGGCAGCTCCATTTCATTCCTGAAAGCAACCTGAGCACTCAATGCTCTGAAGCCGCAATCACCTGCCCCACCAAGGTCCCACATGGGAACATTGGAAGGGCCCAAAGCGGAAGAATCATCCAAAGCATCAAAACCTCCAGGGACCGTCTTTGGCACTTTGTGCTTGGGAGGTGTGTTGATAACCTGCCTTTCATCAGTGTTTCTTTTGCCGGTCTTTCCAACATCATCCATAGCACCTCCCTCTGTGGCTTCAGCACCATCCTCAGGAGGGTCAGGAATTGTAGGAGCCATAGGCTCATCTTGCTCCTTGTCTTTGCTGTCATTGGTTCCCGCAACGACAGTGAGCCAGCTTTTTCTCGCATGCAGAGGCGTACAAACCGGTTTTTTGGTCTTGGCAACCCAGGGATTAATCAAAATCTGCTTCCCATTTTTAAGGCATAAAATCATGCCAGCCTCCGTGGAATCTTTGGGGGGGGCGCCTTTATACGTCCAAATACCACCTTTGTTGTTCGGGGGTTGAGCATCCGACAGAACCCTCCATCCATGCTTCGTGAGAGTGTCTTCAAATTGTGAGGGTATCCAATTGGCAGGTACACCTCTGGCAGCCCAGCGCTTCACAAGAAGCTCTTGCGAAGAGTTTTGATCCTGAACCCCTATGATACCCAAGCAGCTTTTGGTGCCTTTACGCAGAGCAATTCCTGCGTCAACATCACGAGCCTCTTTCCGGGCCTGAGCAAGGTACTGAGCATTGGTCATGTTTTGTTCCTTAGCCAACCACTTGACAGGTTGCCTGGCGGGTTTATCCCCAACAGTTGCATAAAAGGCATGCTTGGCGCCCGATTTTTTGACAATCGTGACAGCATTCTCTTCAGAGGTCCTGATGAAACCCATGACAACCTCTTCCTTTTGAATATAATGCCAACCATAGGTCCTCAAAAAAATACCATCGGGCAAACATAATTTCAAAACTTCGACAGGCTTCTGCAAAGCAAGGTCCCACATGGACGAACTGAGAAACTGCTTAGAAAAGGTCACACGAACAGTGACCAATGGAACTTCAACCGGATCCTCAACACAAGAAACGGACTTGGGAGTGACCGGCCAAGTTGGGAAGTTTTTGTTCAGGGGAAGTGCCCAAACTTGCTTCCAACGACCAGTTTGCAATTTGATCCACTGAGCCACACATCCATGCTTGGCAGCCAAAGTGGCATCCGTTAAATCAGCACACACAAGGCAAAATTCTTTGGTTATCTTGTGAGCTTCCGCAAGAATCCGAAAATTAAGACATTGTTCAATGCTAGAAACAACCAAGGACCCAGACGGTTCCTCCCCTGACTCCAAGGCATTAGACACTTGAGTGGGGCGTGCAATATCCCCCTTCCACCAATTCTTGCAAACAGTTGGCCAAGAATTTGACTTAGGCCCTCGAGGAGAGGCATGGCTCTTGGGCTGTGCATTTTTGGGCCTCCCAGTTGGTTGGCTAGGAGTCTTAATCTCAGCTTCCGACCAGCGTTGTACCAAAGCGCGCAATTGATTGATGAGGTCCCCAGTGCCATGCGTCTCAGCAGCCAAAACAATAGCCTTGAGTTGAGCAATAAGAGAGGAATCCTTAGTCTGACCATTTTCCTCAAAGTGGACTTTGCGCTGAGAGGACAAAGGAGCAGGGCATTTCCCTTTCCCTCCCGCATTTGAAGCGGAAGAGGCGGAAGGGGCTTTGCCCAAGCCACTACCCTTCGCTCCCTTGTTTTTCTTTCCCTTGACCTGCCACTCAGGACTGGGACTACGGCTCCTATTGGACAAAGAAGACGCAGGCGAAACATCCCTGTAGGTAGTCTCCTGTCTAACTGACGGACGCCCTCTGTGTTGAGGACTCTCATTGTCATCGTTGAAGTCATTTAAAGAGGAAAGGAGTTTTTTCAAACCATCAACTAGAAATGACTCTTGTCTTCGTCTCTTCGTCGCTGCTGCACCAGCAGCACCACCTCGAAACATGACCAGCCTACTGACATGAGGCCTTTGAAAGGCTTTTTGCACAACATTCGCTTGAGAAGCAAACGAACCCTCACGGACAGAACCACAAAACTTTCTGCGCATTTCGTTCTGCAACCAGCCTGTCTTAGCAAAATGCTTTCCTTGAAGCCAAAAAAATAACCTGCGAGCACGTAAGGTCCGAGCAATGCGTCGATTTTTCAATCTGGCATGTGGTTGGCGCATACACCCAGCCCATCTACATGTTTGAAAGCAACGTTTCCGGCTGCCATCGGCTTGGGAAAAAGTCTTTTTTCTAAGGAAGCGATGCTTCTGTTGCTGCCTTCTTTTCTTTCTTTTTTTGTATTTGGATTTGACGAAGCCACCAAACAGCCCAGCCCCAAAAAAACCAGAGGCTCCCAAAATCAACCAGCCCCAGCAAGGCGGATGGCTCCTTATAACCAAAACAGCATCTCCAAAATCCCCAGAGGAATTTCCAATCCAACTAGGGTCAAACCAGCCGTCGCCAGTGAATTGCCAAGAGGCACCAAAAGAGAGATTATTGCCGGGCCACGGCGCAGTGCCAACAGCAGCGGCAAAAGACGCAAATTTGTCACATCCAAGCGCTGCCACTTCACTGCCATTGCTTTGCCCACCCACGCCCCGGGAGCCATTCAGGCTAAGTCCAAATTGCAAATCCAAGAGGCTTGTGGGTAAGGAAGGTGAATTAATTGCAGTCGGGTCGCTGGTAGAGTTCGTCGGTGAACAGCCAGCAACAGCAACAGGAACAAACCAAAACCACAACAGCACAGCCAACAGAGGGAAGGAGAACATCCGACCCAAACAACCAAAAACCCGCGAACATTTGTACCGACCCTTATTTTTGGGCTCTTCGGCCTCTTGTAAAGCTCTGTCAACATTCATATTCTTGATGGGCTCACCGGCCACACTGTCGCTTTTTTCATCAATTCTTTTGTGATTTTTTTTTCATTTTCTTTTATTCTTTTCTTGTTCTCGTTCTTTTCTTCATTTGTTCTTTTTGAATCACACAAAGTCTTTGGAGTTCCCTTCGCACTCAGCAAATATGCCAAGCCCGCCATCACCACGAAGGAGGTGAGAACGAGATAGCCTGTGGCTTCAACCTGCTGGACATTCTGGAGCTGATCTTGGACTGCAGAGCTATCACCTCCATAATGTGCATCGCCCCAGGTTACAACTGATCCATCTGCCAGCACTGCAGCACGTGCACCAAACTTGTTGCCCTGAACCTGCCTTGCACTTCTCAGTTGATCTGTAGCCGGGCTATCATCAGTGCATTCGAGATCACCCCAGGTAACAGCCGATCCATCTGCCAAGATCGCGGCAAATGCGAATTCTGTGGCATGGATTGCCCGCACATCTTTGAGGCGATGTTGAACAACGGAGCTGTCACCGCCAAAGTCTGGATGGCCCCAGGTCACGACCAATCCATCTTCTCGGAGCTGTCACCACCGCTATGTGGATTACCCCAGGCAACTGCACGTCCAGACATAATGGCAGCAAACGCACCATATGCTTTCTGAATCTGTTGTACATTTCTAAGCTGCTCTTGCACTGCTGAGCTGTCACCACCCCCATGTGGATTTCCCCAGCAAACGACTGATCCATCTGCTAAGGTCGCTGCAAATGCCGCATGTGTGGCCTGAATTTGATGGACATCCCTCAGTAAAGGGTGGACTGCCGCGCTGTCGCCACCGAACTTTGGATGGCCCCATGTCACGACAGATCCATCCGCCAGGACCGCAGCAAAAGCAGAATCTGCTGCTCGAACCTGCTGGACATGTTTCAGCTGATCTTGGACTGCAGAGCTGTCCCCGCTGTAGTGTGGATCGCCCCATGTCACAACTGATCCATTTGCAAGAAGAGCAGCAAATGCACCCTGAGTGGCCTCTATTCTTCGCACTTGTCGGAGCTGATCTTGAACTTCAGAACTATCACCACCGAAACCAGGATCGCCCCAGGTGATAACTGATCCATCATCCCGGATGGCAGCACACATAGCGTGGCCTGGAGTTGCTGGACATTCCTCAGCTGCTTTTGCACACTAGAGCTGTCGCCACCAAAATCTTTGGAGCCCCAGGTGACAATCCCACCACCATCCCGCCATAAGGCAAAGGCTCTTCGAGTTGACAGCAACTTTGCTTCTTGTGCAATGGCAGTTACATCATAGATGTGGTCCGGACGAAAGCCCACCGCCGACAGGGTTTCGGTGGGGTCCACCAGGTCACGTCCCTCTGCACTGACTAGTCTCAAGAAGCCTTGTCGAAGGGATCTTTCGGCCAGGATCCTCAAGTCCCCAACTTTGGAGGACTGGGAAATGGAAAAGGAACTCTTTCTTCCACTCAGCAAAGTGACCTTTACTTCAAGCATTTAGCAATTGAAAATAAAACAAGAAGGTACAGTACATGGTTTAAAATATCTCGAGCCAGACTCCACTGTCAAGTTTCTGTCCGTGAGGTTGCAGACCCTTTGCAAGACTTCAGGCACCAAAAGAATGCTTTTTTGTGGTTTCTATGCTTAGATTCGTGTGTGGATTTGTATCGATTGTTGTGGTCATACAGGGCCCTCATAGACCAATCACTTGGCTGACTTTTCAAACTGACACTGCCTGCTCAGACACAAGACAAGAAATGCCAACAGCCACGGAAAGCCACTCAATAAAACAGAGGATCCCGGCAAATTGTGTTGTATACAATTGTAATTCCTATGTATTATATATGTATGTGTCTGTGTGTGTGTTTTATAGTGTCTTATATTATATATATATATGTATGGTCATACATGTTTATATTATATATATAGGCGATATAGGGTGCACCTTTGAGGTGCGAAAGTGTCTGCATTTTCAGCATCCAGCTGGACCGGGGAATCTGAGTCCAGCGCGGCGCGGACCGCGCCCCAGGTCGCGTGGCGGAGCAGCGCCCAGCCCAAGCTTCAAAAACAGGCGCCCGGTGCAAGCAGGGTCGATTTTGAAGGGAAAAATCATGGAAAATCATGGAACATCTACAAGTTCACCCTGATTCATAGTACGTTAAGCCTGATGATTCATGATAAAAACATGTGAAACCATGGTTTACTGTATCTCAAAGCCAAATGAGTGAGGGAGTTTTGAAATCCAACTCTTCAACTTTACAAAGACTGCTGAAGTTTCTGAACTTACCTGACTGTGCGGTGACTCTTCAAAATGGACAGTGAAACTGGAGGTACACCTGATGGTTCACAAATCGCTTTCGGGGATCTTCAAAAAGAATTGAGCCCCAAAACCTAAAATTTTGACCAGGAACATGATTTCCCACATCGCCCAAAAAAAAGGTATGTCCACTTAGGAGAATATGCGAGAGAAGTTCAGCTGGATCCACTACCTGTCCCATGGGAAAAATCTGGATCTGGTGAGTAATCCCATCCTCTGGTAGTAGATTTCCCATTCTGAGCCTAAAATGAATAGATAGATCCCACACGAAACCAGGCGTTCTGGTGGATTCTAGAATTCTATTTTTCAGAGCACTTGGAGGTGCAGTTCCAGGTAGTTCCAGGCAGTTCCACTTAACAAACCTATACAGTATTAGTGTATTCTATGGCCAGTTCGCCAGTTCTTATTCTGGGTTTATTCCCATACCCATTGAATGATCGCTGCAGATCTTCCGACTTTTTGCAGCTTAGTATGGTGCTGATCTCATGGTCATGGCGGGTCTTCGCACCTTGGGAATGAAGCCCAGAATGAAGCCACCAAGCCATGGGAATGACGCCCAGTCAGTTGGGTCCCAAAGATGTGTCCCCAACAATGATGGCTGGTTGCGTCTCAGAATGCCTGACATCCAAACTAGAGGTTGTTTATTGTTCGGAATGACCGAAATCCCTTGGGCTGGGGAAGTCTAAAAAAATTTGACACCACATCCCCGAATGGTTCCTCCTCCAGCATTTACTTGAGGCTTTCTGTTGGGACCGGAGTCATCCACTTAAAATTCTGGAATCTCCAGCGACTCCCTTGGGAACAAGAATGGTCCAATTTCCAAAAGTCAACCAAACATATACCCTCTGGTAATTTAACATAGCTATTGAAAATGGCCATTTATAGTTGATATTCCCATTAAAAATGGTGATTTTCCATAGCTATGTTAGTTTACCAGAGGGTAAGTTCCAGAAATGCCCAGTAAGTGCCCGGCTGGCTCAAAGTTTTCCTGGCTGAAATCTCACTTCACCGAAAAAAACAATCCATAAACAGCAGCCCCTTGGCTCTCACACGGATTTCAGAAATCCACAACTTAAAACAACCAATTCCTCCACATCTCCCCAGTAATTTAACTTTTATCTATGGGAAAATTGCCATCTTCAGTATGTAAATCATCATCTTTATCATCCAAAAATGTGGGTTTTTAACAATCTACCATCCATTTTTCTTCAAATTCCATGGTCAAATCCCAAAAAAAGGTGGGATTTTACCATGCCATAAACCATCCCCCAGTCATCACCATGTGTTTTTCGGTGGCTGGCAATGTCCGCCTCCTCGTGGCCTGCTGGAAAGACGTCCACCTCCCTGGCCTCGTTGCTTGGGAGATGAACTCCGGACATTCTATGGAAATTCTATGGTTAAGATGTTTATGTTATTTTACTTTGATTCACTATAATTTGGAGATATATTTGGAGATATATTTGGAGATATTTGGATATGTTGAGATATGTTGAGATGTGTTGAGATGTGTTGGGATGGGATGCCGCTCTACCGATTTTCGCACCTGCAGCTTGCCATTCTCCGCGATCTCGATAGAGAAATGAGCTTCGTCCCCAGCGTGCGGAATCACACCTGGTGAAATTCAGCATCCAAAATGGATCAAAATGGTGGATGATAAACCATCAAAATGTTGGGATAAAATTGACCCTCAAAATGCTGGATTTTTAAGCATCACGATTGTGGAAATGAACCATGAAAATGGAGGATTTGACCAATGGTGTGTGGAAAAATTTAACACAATCAAAGTTTTGCGGATTTTGCCTTAAAAGTCTGGAAATCAGCATTAAAACTAACTGCGTATGTCTGGAAAGAATAGAAAAACCAAAACAAAACACATGTCGAGTTGAGACCCAATTGAGCTGAGAAAAGAAGGTGAGATTTGGATTGGGACGGTGGGTTGATTCAGATGAACCGTGCATGATCAGTGTACTGGCGGGACAAGTCATTTGGCTATGAAAAATGATGAAAAATGATGAAAACTCTGGTACAGTACCTGGTAGACATCAATTTATAGATGGCAAGTTGATGTTCATCGCCCCAAGAGGTATATATATATAGCAGTATATACAGTATATCATGGCTTGTGATAGCTAGAGACAGGCTGCCAAAGCACTAAAGTGTGGACTCCAGCCCCCGCTCTTGAGCCCCCAGCTGCTATCGTTCAGCTGTTTGTTATGCAAAAAGATATCCTTCCCGAAGAATAAGCCGGTGATCTCCTCGCTGGTCACAAAGCCCCATCCTTTGTCTTGATGAAATAGCCTCAGCTGCCGACAAAAAAAACGCCGGTTTCAGTCCCGGGAACGTCTCGGGTAGATTTTGGACCAGTCCAGGTGGAAACTGAGATGAAACTGAGATGCTTCAGCAGGACTCATGACAAGTAAAAGAGGCAACGAAATTTCAAACCCAAACTAGTGAGAGGCAAACATTTTTCACCAGAGGTTGTTTTTTTTGCAATGCTCGGAACTTCCTTGGAAAGCAAAAAGTTGGTATTGTTCATCAAAATGCCATGTATTGTTGAGGTATAATGTATCTGTGGACAGACCCAGATCACTAATGGACACCTTAGGATCTGAAAACGAATTCGAATGATGAATCCACAACTGGCTCAAAGGAACAAAAAAAACATGTCCACTTTGATGACATTCAAAAAATGGGATTGCAAGAACCCATTTCTGCGGACAGCGACTTGCAGTCTATGTTCTTCCACGATCGGGAGTCAAGGTTCTTGGTAACATCCTCTGAAACAAAGTGTGTTCGTGAATGATATTCTGCCAAACGCCTGTCACTCTCCGCCTTAGCAGCAACTCATCAGTTTTTTGTGAACTGTTCTTTTTTCCACTAACAAAGAGATGCTCTCAGGACTACCAACCATCTACTCCCCAACCCCAACCCCAACCCGAGCCCAACCCCCAACCCACCCCCAACCCCAGTTGCAACTTTGTGCAATTTCTGGGGATCTATGGGGTTACCGAATCGGCTAACCTCAGCAGTGCATCAGGAGGATCTTGCCCTGCGTCCTACAGTGAGCCAGTAATCACAAAACCACCAAGAAAAGTCACCTTTCACCAATCAGATTGGAAATGATCAGGACACCTTCAGGAATAATACTGAAACTACAAATCGCCCACGTGTTTACACATATTATCACAGACCATAATTTGTTGCATGTTACCCATCTTTCAGTCACATCTTGAAGGGGGTCAACATGGGTCAACCTTCTCCCCTTTCCCAATGGCCTGCATCACCTTCACGAGGCGTTTCGCAAAGCGCACCTTGTCATTGCTGCGGAAGTCGCAGCCGAAGAAGGACACCGCGGTGCCCGACTTCCCAGCGCGTCCCGTGCGGCCAATGCGGTGCACGTAGTCCTCGATGGTGTTGGGCATGTGGTAGTTCACCACCTTGAAAAATGTGGCACATCCCCAAGGCCAAGGCAAAAAAAACGCCATCCCAATAGCCGGTGGCCAATATGTTTTGTAAAAAAGGGGTATATATATATATATATACGATCTGCCCAGGAGTAAATCCCATTGGGGATGGTGTATGGTTGGATTTACCGCACGGAATACAACCTACTCCGAAAAGCAAATTGGGGAAGAATAGACGTGTGGTGTTGATCACATTTTTTGGCGGAGAATTGACCCGTCTGTTTCTTGGTAAAGCAAGAATCGCTTGAAACCACATATAGTAAATCCAGCCGCATATTCCACATCTTTGATGTCTAAGCCTCGCTGGGCCACATCTGTGGCCACCAAGATCTGGCACTTTCCCTGGCGAAAGTTGTTGAGGATGGCATCACGTTCCGCCTGATCCTTATCTCCATGGATTGCCCCCGCTTCAAACTGCTCATACCGCAGTTCCCGACAGAGCGCATTCGCACCCTTCTTGGTTTCCGTAAAGATCAGAATGCGAGGCCTCGAATCCTGCGGTGACACCTCCTGCAACCACTCGAAAAACTGCCTGGTTGAGACCGACTGAAAAATATACTTGTCATTGGGGATCATCATCCCACTTCGGTTGAAAATGAAGAAATATACCAAACAAAACAGCTGAAAGCATCCAGCTGCTGTTTCTTATCCAATTCTGTCACCACTCGGACATCTTGTCGTACATTGGGATTGGCCCTCGTCTCAGAAATGCCCACAGAGATCTTCTGCGTGTCCTGGATGGGGAAGATAGACTTGTGTCGGGGAACCACGAATCATCGATGTTTATTCATGTGTGATTTTACTGATTTCTATAGATTTCTATAGCATCATTGACAATTTCAGTCTCTGAGTTCAAATCATCCAGAACTCTGGAAGTCTGCTGGAAGTTTGCATCCATCCCCAAGAGAAATCTTAGATGTAATGATGACAATCAAGTTGGAACCGTTCACAACCCAAATCTCAAAGTTTCACGTGCTTAACTGCTTAACCATACAAAATGATTCATCCACCTCAACCCTCTTACAACAAGAAACATCAACACCTGGGCATGGGTCATGGACCAACCTGTGGTTCCCTGAGTCTTTCAGACCATCTGGTCCGCCCCGGTGGACAATAACTGAATTGGAGATGACGAACCTCTAGAAATTTCCTGGATCCGGGTCAGAGGAAAATGCTTCACATAAAGTGCACCCGAAAAAAAAAAAAAAAAACTAAAAAAAAAACTTAATCATGTGTCTGATTTTTGCACCTAGCAACGCACTCCATGGATCCGTCCTCCTCATTGATGATACATCCCATTATATTCCCATCAAAGTTGGTTTTGGCACCCTCACGGCTTTGCTGGTTGAATCACCCCTCACAGCCATTTATTGATGGGCCCATAAATTACCACAGATTGGGGCTAAATCCACTTAAAATCCCGCAAACCCATAAATAACTTCCCCAATGACTACTGGTTGATATCCCTCTCCATACTTGTTTGATGGAATCTTATTAAATACCCTCTGGCAATCAAACATGGCATTTTCTGAAAAATGCGTGTCCCATTTCAATGTATAAAAAGTTCGACGATTTCCCAGCCAGGGATATCCCATTCTGCCACCTTTTTTTGCTGCTGGAATCCCAACTGTTGATGGTTCAGAACCACATCTTTTCATGAATTCCGAGGAAGAATTCCCCATTTGCTGCTTTCCCATTCCTGAGCCCCCCAAGTCATCATCCTTTCGACCTTCGCATTTTTCATCATTTTCCCATGGACATCAACCAAAAAAAAAACAGCACCCCCAGCCATTCGGAAACCCCTTTTTTCCCCATGGAAATACACCATCCAAGCACCGCTCCTTGCAGAAATCTTTCGCCAAGTCCTGGATGGACAATGGCCAGGTCGCCGACCATAGCAAGGTTTGTCGGTCAGCCTTGAGCTGGGACACCACCTGGCCGGTTCAGGAGGAAGAAATGGTTCCAAGATGTCGGTTCCAAATGATGTCATCATGATCTGGTTGGTGGTGCAATGTGCCCATCTTGAAAAATGATGGAGTTCGTCAATGGGAAGGATGACTTCCCATATATGAAATGGAACATAAAATTCATGTTCCAAACCACCAACCAGTGATTATAACTGTATACCCGGAAAACCATAAAGACAAAATTGTCTGTCCGTACGCGTTTGGACATTCTTTTGTCCGTTACGTTTTTTTTCCAAACACGGCCATGCCCGGCTGCAATCCCTCTACGAAATAGGTCAATAGTTTTCCTGAAATCTTTGATTTGCCCAACTGGTTCCGACATTGAATGTCCCGTCTAAAGGTAGTATTTGGGGCAGTACGTTGAAATATGGTTACTGTTTTTTTTTTCAACATGATGTTGAAAAAATACTAGTATCTTATGAGTACACCCAAATTTTGTGGCAAATATCGGAGTAGTGGCCAGATTTGGGTACCCTATCATGACTCCCAATCTGACCCATTTTGGGCTGTCAAGATACTCTTTCAGCCGTCGGAGGATGTCGGAACCCGGGGTCTGTCAAGGGATTTGATCAACCCCTCGCACTCAAAAACCCAAATATGCAATTGAAAAAAAACAGTCCGTTACGGGTAAAACGGTAAAACCCATAATGGACCAAAAAAGATTGTCCACACGGGTTCCCAGGTGTACATGTACGTGTATATTACATATATATATATATATAGTCATATAGTATACTGTGTAAATACCTGAAACATCCTGGAACCCACATGACCCTGAATCCTGAATTTGAAGTTTTTGATGCAAAAGACGGAGGGATACCCTTCCAAGAGAGTCAATTCGGGGGTTGCAAACATCGATCTCTGAAGCTGGGAGAAACCACAGCTATCGAAAATCACCATGTCATCGAACTGTAGAATCAAGGGCCATTTTTTCATCCATTTTCCATACAGCAAACGGTTTTTTTTCCAGTTTGCAAGCAGTTCCATGACCAGAGGCTACCCTCTGGTTATGTCAAAATACCATAGAAATAGTGGATTGTCCCATGAAAAATGGTGATTTTCCAGTTCGCTATGTGGCTGTTTACCAGAGGCTATCCCCTTAGGCTTCTGGTTCCGGCCTGTCGCAGTTGAGGCTCAAAGCCCATGTCCAGCATTCGGTCTGCCTCGTCCACCACCAGATACGTCACTCGATCAAGGTTGGTCACCTGGGATCCCCGGAGATCCCGGGGATCTCCAAAAAAAACCGGGAAAACCGGGGTGAAATGTCTTGGATCCTATAGGGAGATGGGATGAGATTCGGCCATCTAAGTCATGGCAGTGAAAGCAGCAACAAACTGTATGGGCCAATCCTGATTTGGCCCACAAAATTCAGGTGAAATCAGGTGAATGCTGGGTCTATGCTGTTGAATGTTGACATCTTCGTCACTCTAAAGCGCAAGGCTCTCGTCCCAAGATGATTGGGGCTGCCATGGATGAACTTCACATTTTTTGCCGACGCTTCTGTGGAATTTCACCCACATCTTTGAAATCCCAATTGTGTCCCATTCAATCCCATTAAATCTAATGCAGTGGTTTATCATCATTCCTTCCCCATCAAATCACCGTCAAATCCCCATCAAAGTCTCATCAAATCCCAAAAAATTGGTGGTTAACCCCTATGAAATCCCACTTGATATCCCCACTATATATATATATATCTTCACTTAATAAATCCCCAAAAAAAAAGAATCCAAAAAATCCCCAAAAATCTCGATCCCAGCTGTTGTTTCTTAAAAGTCACCTTGGCATTCACAAAGTCCAGGAGCCTCCCCGGCGTCGCGATCAGCAGCTCCACCCCTCGGCGCAGCTCCTGCTGCTGCCCGCGCCGCGGCACCCCGCCGTAGCACACGGCGTCGCGGAGGCCCAGGTGCTCGCCCAAACCAAAGGCCTGGGACGATACTGCCATGATAATAATATGATAGTAAATATGTATATGATAGTAAATATGTAAATCTATCAGAAATCTATCAGAAATCTATCAAATATCTATCAGAAATCTATCAGAAATCTATCAGAAATCTATCACCTAATATCTCCTCAACATGTTGAAATATGTTGAAATTCTATCATACTATATCCTCAAACAAACATAAACTTGAATATTGATGGTGGAGCGTGAAGCCAGAGCACATGGCGGTCAAAAGATTGGGTCCCCGCAAAACTGCATGTTTTCTTGCCCAAATCTTTGGAATCCCCAGCCTCCCATTGAATCTGCATCACCAGCTCCCTAGTGGGCGCCAGCACGAGTGCAATGGGGCCATCTCCGACTTCCACCGGTGGCTGAGACTTCACGTGCATCATCCCAGGCAGTAGATACGCCAAGGTCTTCCCACTGCCGGTTTCAGCGAGGCCCACCAAATCGGACCCGGATAGGGCCAGGGGCCAAGCAACCGATTGGATGGGCGTGGGCTGGCAGAAGCCAGCACTCTTTAGGTAGTCCAGCACCTGCAACAGGTGCAGCTTGGTGAGCTTCCCTGAGGTTGGCAAATGATTCGTAATTTGATGCAATTAAAGCAGTTAGATGATATATTCTGATAAATTATATATTATATATACATATATAATATGGTATAGAAGAAGATACGGCGGCTACTGGCCACTTGCCTACCCCAGGGATCATCAGAATCCGCGCTGAACTTAGCACTGTTTCGGATCAACCACGCACTGCCGCCCCACCTGCTCTGGGAATCCGCCCTCCTCAAAGCTTCGGATGGGTTTCAACTCAGCTGTGCCTTCCAAGGCTACGCCATGTTTCAGCAGAAAATCGTCCACCTCGTTGCCCGCCTCCAAGATCTGCTCCTTGGGAGCACTCGAAACCTCCACGGACTCCACGGATCTCGGATGCCCCAAAGGTGGAGGAGGCGGAGGCCTCACACCAAGCTTCACGCCCTTCCCAGATGCCCCAGATGCTTCCCTCGCATTGTTGGAAGATCTTTCCAACTCCGGGTCCTTATGGTCCTTCTCCAAAATTTTCGGATCCTCCACCAGTTCCACAGGTTTCTCCACCACCAGAAGTTTCTCCTCCGTTTTCTCCGCTAGGCTCCATCCGATCCCAACCCCACCGCGCCGCCGGCGGGTCAAAGGCAGCTCGTCGATGGGGTCGAAGACGTCCTCGTCGTAGAGCTCCGCGCGGCGACCGTAGCTCTCGCTGGCACTGCAGCGCAGCCATGGGGCGCAGTGCAGTGCCCGCGGCAGGAGGCGACTGGCAGGCCGGCAGAGCCATGCCATCGCACGCAGGGGCTCAAAAAAGGGTCAAAAATTGGAGGAAAAAACTACTGAAGCTGAGGTGGTTGGGATATGTTGGGATACAACGTCTTCACATGCAAATCAAATTGGGCAGGGTGGCCTCCATGTGCTTGAGGCAGCTGGTGTTTACATTGCCCTCCAGCTGTAGGGGGAAGAGGTGTCTCCAAAGCCAAACAACACCTCCACAAGTCCCTGCTCTCAACAATGGGCCTGGTCTTGCTCACTGCAATTGAAATACGCTGTCTATTTGACGCTTAAAGCTCACTGCCCTTTCCTAGAGTTGAGGTTCATTTGTTGCTGTTCATAGCCCTTCAGGCACTTGAAGGTCAGCTGTACTATGCAGCTGTGCAGCTTGCGAGCAAAATCAGCCAGAACCACCATATGGGTCCGACGGTACATGTTTTGATCTCATGGATACATTCACACATCTGTATAGAGATAAAGGATTCAATGTAGATATCTATGTAAATTAACAGATTGTCAATATGCACATGCTCTGAATAATATTGCTACATAATTACGTGACCTGGGCAGGTATTACACAGAAACTACATGTATATTGATATATATATATATACATATATATAGTTATCTATGTATATATAATTATTTATGTATACTTATATAATTGTGTATGTATATATATATTATATTACATCATACTACATCATATTACCTCCACGGCTGGGGAGCCCCGGCTTCACGGAAGCGGCGTAGCGGCGCCCCGGCCTGGGTGACAAGCAGATGAGCATCGAAACGTTGGTTTTTTAAATGGGTTAGATTGGCATTATTTTAAGATTAATAGAATCATTAATCATTAATCATAATAATAATCATCTAATAATAATAATCATTAATAATAATAGTCATTAATCATCTAATAATAATGATTATTATTATAATAATCATTATATAATCATCTAATAATAATAATCATTAATCGAATCTAATTCATGGTTATTGATTATTGATCATCTAACTCTTTTCTGATGTTGATTTTAGATTCTTGTTCATACGAGGTCCTTGAGAATTGTCGAAGTCAGTTCCTCCCACTGACCTCTAGGTCCTAGGTGTCCCAGGCTGCCCTTCAAAGGAGAAGGTGTCTGATGGCAAGACCTGGGCATGGGCCGTTTCCGTTTGGATTAGGAGCTGTTGATAAGAATGGGAATCCAAAGGTTGGTTGAATTGCACGGTCTGGGATTCAGTTTTGTTGGGAAATGGAAAAATCTGCCAAAACTCATGGAATTCACGGTTTCTTGGGGCTTTCAACGAATTAGAGCCACAAGTTCTTGTTCATATCAGTGGTCTGGTCAGGACTTAAGAGTATCCGTCGGTGTCCGTTCCATCTGTCATCCCTCGATTGCTGCAGAGGAAGCCCCAAATGGAGAGCTCCGGAACACCTGGATGATGAAGTGCATATATGCAGTATAAAAATCGGAGGATGTCAACAGATCTTTTGTCCATGATGTCACCACTTATATAAATTTTCCCAGGATCTTCCTAAGATTTCAACTGGAGCTAAGTCATCCTGGTGCCTTCATTGGAGTCTCCCCAGGGATTTCCATATGGATTTCCCATGGCACCCGAGGTCTGGACGACCACCTCATTGGCCTACGCGCGGGCTTAGCGGCTAAGGGTACAATGAGATGTCCATGAAACTTGGAAGAAAAAGAACGAAACTTGACATCAAAAGACTGTCAAAAGACCAAAAAAGATTGAAAAGTTGACCCAAAGACTTCTGAATATGGGAACATGTTGAGAAATCGTGCCGGAACGCACCAAGATTTGGTGAGACATGTTGAACCCCGAGCAATTCCAACGCCTGAGGTCCCTTGGGTGACATATTCACCTCATCGGACACTTTGCCCATTGAAACCATTGAGCTCCATCATTCAGCGGTTCCAAACTGATGTGCCAGCACATCTCCATTTGTCATACTGCATTACAAAGTCCTTGCTCCATTGAAAAACCAGGGTCCCATTGACTTCAACCATAAGGTCCCCAAAATGTCAACGAAACGAGAGTTCAAAACCAGCTTTCGCGAGACGATGACAATCTACTGTTTCTACCACTGGGAGATCATCATTTGGAGACAAGTTGTCCCAGGCGAGAGAGAGAGAGAGAGTCTGAAACTACGGTACCCCCAGAAATTGAATGATTTATCACCATCCCCATTTTCAGACACACCCGGATGCCCAAAATTGTGTTTGGTCAAAAATCATCAAAAATCCTATAGTTCTCTCCATCTCCTATAAAAGATGTTTGCTTTAATCCCCCACTTTCCCAGCACTTCCCGTTTGCTCGGCCCATGCCCCAGGTTTCCCCACTGTGAAGCCTACCAGTGTACCGGGCTCCACCGTTTGACCGTTTAGGGCGGAACGCAGCAAGAACACCTCCTTGCCAAATCGGTCCTTTGCCACCTGGCAGTGGAGTGAAGGTGTGGGGGGGGGGGTATCTCATTCGAAAAAATCACCAATCAGATCGGGATTTAATGGGGTATCATGGGATTTTATGGGATATGATCGGAAATAGAATGCCTTGCATACATGTAAGTAAAATTTTGGAAGTATGCAATGCAATGCCGTGGAATGTGATGTGTCTACAGGGATGTAAATCAATGTACTTACCACTAGCTAACTTCCGGATACCTTGGTTGACATCTGTCTGCCCAGCCGCAAGTTCGAGGAGGAAAAACTGCGGGTACAGGTTCTCCCTACACTGTAGAAGAAGCCAGAAAAAGAGTGAAAAAAATATAAAGGTTCAATTTACCAATATCTTAGTAGAATTTTACGAACTTTTGGAGGGTTGCTACAGGATTCGCAGCTAAAATCATGGAAAGGTCTGCAGCTCGGAATTTTCTACTCCCCGGCTGGCCCTGCCTGGCAAGTGATGTGTCCCCATCCCTTCTCTTCGTTATATCCTGCCACGGCGTCCCAAGTTGGACCGTCATGACCGGGAAACTCCAGCCAAACCAGAAGCAGTTTCCCCAAAATCAAATAGGACCAATAGCGGGGAACTTGCAATCAACAGGGTTGTGAACCACTGCTCGACTATTACTTGGTGTTGTCTTATCCCCATTATTCTCGGTTTCAAAAGCCGAGGTTTCATGATGATTGTCTTCAAAAATCAAAAGTCAGCCCACAGCCCAGTCCTTTCACCGCTCCGAAGAAGTATTCGTTGTGCACAGGCTGCGTGCTCGGCATTGGGCTATATGCGTGCATCGCTGCCATAGGCGCAGCGTGCATGGGCGCAGCATGCATGGGCGCAGCATGCATTTGACGTACAGGCATGGCCGGCCTGGCGCTTTCTTGAAAAATGGGGATTCAACTTGATTCAACCAACCACTTGTGGATGTTTAGTGGGATATTATATCAGCAACATTCAGCAACATGATATGGGTTTGTCTGAAAATAGTGTACCCCTACACCCAATGGTTTTGCTGATCCTTATCCCTACTAAATGGCTATGATTGGGGGTATACCCCATTTTCAGATATACCCATATGGTTTTGTCCAGAAATGGGGACCCCCAAGCAAACCCATTTTGGTAGCCACCTGTAGGCGCTCGGTGCAGGCACCGGCGTCTGGCTGCGGAACCTGCCGAAAAATCTGGCTGCAGAACCCTGCTGGATTTGGGGGATGTGTAGCTGGTGTAGCTACATGGATGATATGATGTAAATGATGTATCTGTATACAGATTCATATTTTGTCTATCTGTCTATCTATCTAATCTAATCTAAATCTAATCTAAATCTAATCTAATCATCGAATCTAATCTAATCTAATCTCATCTAATCTATATAGATATATTCATGTGTGTGTGTGTTTGTTTTGAATGTATGTATACACATGTGTGTTCTCTTTGTGTCTTGGGGCCCGAAATGAAAATAGATCCAATACAATATGGTGCTCTTGTGATAAAGGTGCGAAGGAATGATCACAAACCGATGAAAAAAACGGGGAGTTTGCCATGTGAATGCCATGTGATTGGACCATGGGAGATGCCAAGAATAAGTCTTTGCGATGGCGGTGTGGGACCCAGAAAGACTGTGACATCAAGGAAAGGATCATCAAAATTGCCAAATAGATCAAATAGTACCAAACAAAAATCCATGTCAACCATTTGGGATTGGATGCATTGCCAGCCAGTTTGCAATGAACGTCGACATGGAAGGTATATAATGGGCCGGCAACCACAAATCATCCTTGGATCAGCCAAGCAACGCAGCCGGCCTCAGCGGAGATCACCAAAATTTGTTCAGGTCTTTTGGAGGGATATGTCTTAACAAACATGGAAAAAATCACCAAGCAAAATGGTATCAAAATGACCTTGGAAACCAAATATCGGCATTTCGGAAGTCTTGGTATAGCGTTCCATCCATAACACCCGCAGGAATGTCATCATCCTTGGTCGCTTGTAGCTGAGGAGATCACATTCGGTTGCTGGTCGCTGGCTGTATGTTTTGCGCCTCACAGGGCACTGTGAGAAGTCCAATAAAAGTCCCTGCAACTTGGGACTTGAAGAGTCTCATTTTAAAAAAAATGGATGAATGATGATGAATGGCACTGGGATGCAGAAGTTGGATGAGGTTGGATGAGGTACTTCTTTTGCTGTGAAGAAAACCAGAGACTTTGTGAATGGCCGATAAATCACAACGTTCCAACGAAAGGTTACCATTGACACCATCCCATGCCGTCCTGAGTGCCCTTGGGACTCTCGAAGATCGAGAAATAGACCTGCCTCGGCATCTGCAAGGCTTTGAAGGTTACCCTCTGGTTATGTCAAAATAGCTATTGAAAATGGCCATTTATAGTGGATTTTCCCATTAAAAATGGTGATTTTCCATAGTTATGTTAGTTTACCAGAGGGTACCAACATTACCAACCCAAGAATTTCCAAATCAGCTGACAGGTGCCACATCTTGGAACATCCCAACATGGACCTCCCAGGGTCCGCGCTGTCCCTCTGAAACCGGAGCCAACAGCGAGGACTTCATAAAGAACAGATCCTGCAGCAAGATGGCCATCTTTATACCGATTTTTGTACCCGGTTGAATGGGAATAATGATGCTTCAACCTGGGATTTCGGGGTACGTTACCTGTGGATAAACTGGATAAAGCCATCTGATGATTTGCTAAGCTGTCTTACAGGTGGTGCACGGAGCCATCAATAAACATGTTGAGAAAACCGTAGCCTTTGGCTTTTAACAAAACAAATATGGCACTGGAGAATCCGCCACAGACTAGTGGACCACCGAAGCTAGGTTCAATGACCCGGCACTTGGGGTGATCTTCGAGAAACCGATGAACTTATGGGGGTTATGTCCATGGTTATACTCATTTTAGTCACCCCAACTGCAGCCCTATGTCTTCATAATCATGCATTGGCTCTATAATCTCTATATCCGTATGAAGGTTAAATGTGGTTAAAGGTTCAATTTTCACAGTGGTTCATGATAAATAAACAGGTTCACCATGTTTGATGGTAACATCCCCCCAAGAAGGAAACTTCACTGCTGCACCTTGCCAAAGGTCTGCATGATTTCATCACTGGTGATGAAGCCCCAGCCTGCCGGAAATCCACGCTCCGGGGATGAAGATCCTCCCATGCATTTTTGGCAAAATTAGGGATGGCGTATGACTTACCCTCCGGTAATCAAACGCAATGAGAAATACCCCAGTTCGATGATTTTCCCAGCTAGAAACATTGACATGTTTGTAAAAACAACAGGGTGTTTTTCAGATTTCCTACAACTAGTTCAATGCCCCTGGACCCCGATCGACCCCAGCGCCTTTCAATGCATTGAAGGACTTCACTATCCCAATGTTGTCTGCTGGAGCGCCTCCTACTCCTCCTCCTCCTCATGCGAGGTGTGAGTTTTTGTCTAAGTGGGAGAGATGCGTTCCCTAGATGAGAAGCAAGGAATGCCCCCTGGAACTTATTTCATGATACATCCCGTTGTATCCCATCATGTCCTATCAGATTCCCCTTATTTCCCTATTCTACCCCAGTAAAACTGTCGAAGTGGTTCAAGTTTGCTCGTGAATATGTTGGATATAGCCTCAACCCACCAAAAGTGAGCAATGAAGGCTGATAGGAAAGTCCCTGTTGCTGGGCGAAGGCTATGTCCAACGTAAAACCATGTAAAACCAACAACTAGGCTTGTCATGGTGGATTTACCCACGAGCTATCGCATCCATTGCCATTTTCAGTGGTATGCTATAGCAATATCATTTAAACAAATCTCCATACTTTCATACAGTATGTTTGAATACAATTTATCCCAATTATAACAAAATTATCCCCATAATGCCAGTTATAATTGTTATAATTGGGATAATTGTTATAATTGGGGATAATTGGGGATAATTGTTATATAATTATCCCCATCTACGTATCCCAAAGTTGCCGGATCTCCCGGCAGCATCTGCTCCCCCGCTCCACCATGCTCCACAGATCTCCTCCTTTCCCGTTCATCGGCGCCCGTGCGGGCACCGGCCCACGCAGTTGGGGTCCTCCCATTGGCCGTGGGCCGACCGTCTGCCCATAGGGCCCGGGACGGGCTGCAGCCTTAGGACGGGTGTAGGCCAGGTGTGTGTCTTTTTGTTGTTCTCATGAGGATATCAACCACGAATAATGGCGGCCCGAATAATAGGGATTAACCAATAAATAATGGATGATTAATGGAATATTCACTGGAATTATCTGGCAGCAGCAACAACAACAACAACAGAGCAAGCGGGCGACATTCTGGGCAACAACAGCGACCCTTGGGGCATCGCCAGTGTGCAAAGCCCTACTATACGTAGGTACAGTGTGTGTGTGTGTGCGTGTGTGTGTGTGTGTGTAATATATATATACACACAGTTAATATACCATAATATAAACCTTTTATATACATCTTTTTACGACATATTTCCCAAAGACAGTCGCTCACCCAGGGCCCCAATTATACCCTGCAAGTAAGGCACTGCCATCGGCCTCCTATTGAGGACCAAGATATTTTCGGCCTGGCTGATTGAGTGGGGCAACGAAAAGTCCATGTCTGGGAGGATACTCCTAGTCCTTAAGTCACTTTAGTCTTTGTGTTACATCCTCACCAGAAAGATTTCCACATTGCTCCCACCCTATGCCGGGGTGCTCCGCCTGTGGCCCCTTGTTGCTGTCAACCACACTGAAGGTGACCTGCAGTGAGGCTGTACAAAGGTTGAAATGTGATTCCAACTCCCTTCACCAAGTTTTGGCATGCCTCAAAACTGGGTGCTGCAAAAATGGGGGTGACCGGAAATCCTCAAGTGGTCCTTACTTGTCAAATAAGTGTTGACCGCAATCCATCGAAGGGTAACGCCACCCCAATAAAGTCGGATGGTTTTTCATCTGAGTTTGTCATCAGATAGCCCCAAAATCCAAGAGTTCATCCATCTGTTTCGATATTTTCCCACATTTTCCCCATGAAACATGGTGAAACCAAGCCGAGCCGGCACCTGATCCCCTGGAAACGCTCCCTGCAGCGCGGTCTTCAGCACAAAGACGTCCTGGCACGGCAGTGCACCTGTCAAGGCTTGGCCCACCCCAACAAAAAGGCTGGAAAACCCATAGGAAAACCCATGGAAAATCCGCAAGAAAAGCCCTGAAGCCATCGTTGAAACCCAGTTGTTTTATCACTTCGAAAGTCAAATATGTGTTCTTGTTGCCATGGTCATCTAGCCTGCAGCCCTCGAAAGACCGGGATCTGCCCGTGGCCCCATGCTGCTCCTTCCCATAGATGGCAGCTGTGTCGGCGCTTTCAATGAAGCCATAGCCCTTCGTCTCATTGAAGGACCTCAGGCTGAAATCCACGAACTCTGCCAGCTTTGAAGGCACAAGTCTCCACAACATCAAACAAATCTGGTGGATTTCTAGGTCAAACTCCAGTCACGGCAAGCCAGAATTCTGCGATTGCCTGGGCTATTCTAATTGAATTATATTTAATGGGTGATACATGGTGATACCATGTTAGTAGCAAATGACATCACGAAAACATGGAGGTAAGCTCAGATTTTAATCAACCATGCTATTTTGAGGCATTTCGCTGAGACTTTGAAGGCCCTGAGACTGTGGCTTCACCACCCCTCGATACTGCGCCATGGTGACGCGGCGGTGGCAGCACTTGAGCCCGTCTGGTGACATTGAAGGGATCATCCACTGGAAAACACCAGAGGTGGCAAAAACATGCAAAAACCATGGTTTCCTGGGTTTCCTGTGAAGCGTCCCTCGAATCCTCAAATCCATCTTATCTTTGGCTATCATCCCATATCATCCCGAGTCTTTGTCGCATATGAACTTCATATCCCTTACATAGCTGTCCCCCAGTCTTCCCAGCATCCAACCCACTCCCGTCTTCGCCACGCCAACTTTTGGTCATTGGCCGGGACTGACACCATCGCAGTCCGATAGTCGCGCCATGCTCACCTCGTGCGCCCAAACTCCGGCCATAATCTTTTGAGTATCCCCCAATCAGAGAACCCCAATTGATTGAGGAAGCCACCGTTGCGGTCACCAACACAAGAAAGAACACCGCACTTGGAACCCCTCAAAGAAGGAGATTTGGATCCACACTTTTGAAAACATCAAAATAGTCCATGACCTGCGGGCAGGTAATGATGTTTTATGTCATCCCCAGATGAGACCCTGAGACCCCTGTCTCTACTGAGGTGGTACTGTTTTGGAAGCCTCCAAGGCATCCCAAGGCATCCCAAGGCATCCCAAGGCAAACACCCTGAGCTTGACACGGCGCAGCGAAGGTCTTTTGAGCTGGGTACCTGCACCAACTGCAGCTTTTCGAATCCCAAATTTGCAGATCTGAATTCATGTTGACGCAATTTTCGAAGCCACGGGCTGTCACTTCGTGAAGTTCTGGTTTCTCTTCAGCACCATTGCAGCTGCTTTCTGTGTCGCCACATTTCTATCAGCCAAGGCTGGGATCAGCCGCTAAGGTCACATGGCAGGCACCAGCACTCCCAAGGGAACTGCGCCTGGACTTGGAAATTCAAACACAAGCGGATCGCCAGCACTTTTTTGCTCATGCCGTCATTGAAGATTCACCGGCTGCATTGATATTTATATAATGATATTTATACGTTGATCCTGGATGCCAAAAAAAATGCCTTTGGAGATAGTTTGTCAGAAGACGGCCAGCCACAACTCCTGAATCCGCTGAGATTGCCTAGTGAATACAACACGTGATCCACACCCAGTCAATAGGTTCTATGAGCAAAACACAACTGTCTTTGATTCCCATAATTGGTGAGGGAAAAATTCAGCCCGATATCTCTTCGTCCTTCGGTCTCCAACCACCAAGAGCAAATAGCTGGAGAAAACCCCGGTGCCCTTGAGCAGACGGGCCTGGATGTGCGCTCGCACGCGCCTGGATTCAATGGGGAAGTGGAGGGGAGCCAGGGTTTCAGGGGGAGCAAAAAAGACAGGCCATGTGATTTTGAAGTGGACCAAATATGTGCCAATACATGTGACGCAGGCTGGGAGCAGCCCTGAATAGAGGGATGTTGGTGCATCACCTCATTGTACTGCTTCAGCAACCGAATTATAATCTCTTTTAGATAGTTGGCATGTCCACAGACCCATGTCCGCCAGCTAGTGGTCATCTGTGGGATTACAACCCCAACACACAACTGGGTTCTACAGTAACCCCAAACCGAAACACTGCCAAGATGAGGGGAATACCCCAGTCGCACAGCATTCACTATCCAAGCTCGAGGTCACAGAGTTTTAAAACCAGAAGCCAATTTTTTCCATGAAAATGGCCAGAAGTTGGAGGCCCAATCCCCCATCGTTCAGACCCAGCTGGGAACCCAAGACCCCCGGCCTGTCGTGCACCGTTTGCTTGCTGCGTGGCTTCTGCCGCCTGCTGAGCGATGCAGGCGCGCTGATGAGCCACCTGACAGGTCAATCCAACGAGGCATTCCGGGAGATACATACGGATTCATAACAACCCAAACAAGCTGGCAGCAGGTGCACAAGGATGTCTGAATCGTTCTAGGAAAGCTACCAAGCTTGAAAAATATCTGATGCAGCACCGAAAGCTTCAGCCCTTTGGAGTTACATGTTTCCAATTTCCCATAGTTGGCCCGCAAAGCTGGCGCCTGTTGCTGCGCAGCAGTCTGTTGGACCTGGGCGGCTTCGCCACCCCATGCTCCAAAAATCCTCAGGATGTCGTACAGACCTCCCTACCTTGGTCATAATTCATGGCTCTTCAGATGGGCCCATGGTTACACTTTTTTCCGGGTCAAATCGAAGCAACCAGCCTGGAGTTCTTTCATCTCCTCATTGTACTGCAATTGAGTCTGCAACGAGCCGCAAACAACTTGGGATTCAGGGTTGTCACGTGGACCAGCAGGCTGAACGTTCAAATACTGGTCAGTAAGTGCCCTGGGGTTGTCCAATTTATAGCAGGCGTATTTCAGGGATATAATGTGATTTAATGTGATTCATGATGTGATTATCCTACACTATGGTACATTTCTACTATTTTGTTCCATGTTGACTGCTATATCACTAAGCACTCGGGATGAACAACCCGGGATCGCACTGAGCACCTCATACTGCTTCTTCTGAAACTGATACTGCTGATACAACAGATCCTGCGACCAGTGTGACTGCTCTGAGCAGAGCTCAAAACCCGAAAGGTCATTCCATAAAATACTGTTTGATTTAAGAGGAATTTCCAAAATGGATTATGATAATCCCCTACCAGTAGTTGGGGTTTTCAACCCCAAAAATCTGAAAGTCAGTTGGGATTATGATCCCATTTCTATGGTTGAACATAGAAATTCCTGTTTATGCCGGGCAAACTTCCCATGTGTTATGCTGCATAACCCATATATTATCAATGTACATATATCTATTTATATATATATACCATATTTATATAATATGATATAATATAATATAATGAAATGTAATACAATAACATACAATATAATACAATATAATATAGTATAATATAACATAATATAATACAATATATGTAATTGATAATAAAAACAACCATAATAATAATAATATATAATCATGTATATAATTATGTATATAATTACATATATATAATTATATATACAATAATATAAATATATATACATACGATAATATATGATAATATATATATATGATAATATATATATATAACAATATATATAATAATAGATATATACAATAATAAATATAATAATATCAAAATATAATAATAAATGATAACATATTTAATCAAAACAAAATAATATACAATAATATATATATATAATATGTATTATTTAAAAAAGATATATGTATATATAATTATATTTGTAATTATATATATATAATAATATAAATAATAATAATATCTATTTATAAAATAATATAAATAATAATATATATATATAATAATATATATAATAATATATAATAATATATATATAACAATTATATATATAACAATATATGTAATAATATGTATATAATAATATATATATATATCATAATATATATAATAATATATATATATATAATCCGCCGACCCCAGCCAGCTGCAGAGGCAGCGCGCCCGAGAAAAAGTGGCTTTGCAGCGCCCTTGGCAGCCCAGCAGCATGTCCTTTGGCCACCTGCCGGGCGCTTTCCTTGACTTTTTCTCCTGGTTTCAGAAAGCAACGTTAGGCACTAGGCTGCCCTTAAACGCCTCCCGGCGCCCTAGGCTGCCCTTAAACCCTTCCCGGCGCCCTTGGCGGCCCAGCAGCATGTCCTTTGGCCACCTGCCGGGCGCTTTCCTTGAGATTTTCTCCTGGTTTCAGAAAGCAACGTTAGCCCCAGAATCAAATGCTTGTCACAGAAACTTGGGCATTCTCGTCCACAAAATGGCCTCTGGGAAACTGACAATTCACGAAATGAATCTGTGGGCACAAAAACCTGCAACATTCGAATGTTTTCCGCACAACCAAGAAACATACGTCGTGTTAATCAAAAGCCTCCGGTCAACAGAATTGATTAAGGCCCTATCAGAAATGTCACGACCTCAGGAAAGTTCGAACATCCACCAAACATACCACCCTAGGATGTTCTGATGCCTATATCTAAATTGCCTGCAAACACAAAAACCAAAAACACTAAGCATGATGACGTGTAACTTCCTTGGTGATGGCAACAAGTGATTCCATACTTGCAAGAACCCAGCACCCATCGCTGCTGGGTATTGTTTTCCTTTCGGCGCACCCAGTCATTCATCCGTTCTCTTGCTCCTCTTCCTCTGCCTTTCGCTTCTCAGGGCAAAACTTTCTCCATGTGTCTCCCGTTGGCGGCGCTACTTCCAGATAATGTCGCCAAATGGCTTTGTCCAGCGCACATCTGAAGCCTCCGATATACAAGGCGATCATTTTTTGTTCATGAGGTTCCAGCTTTTTCCAGAAGTATTCACCTAAGTTACGTTGACTCCAGTAATGACCGCTGAGGGCAACATCTCGCGCAAGATAACCGTGAAGAGCTTGTTCTGTCATCGAGCGTTTCCTCTCACATCCAGACTGAAGATTGTAGCATTGTCTTGGGCCGGGTCCACCGCTGGACACTTTGTCGCGGAGATGCGAACATTCCTTGAAGATGTCACGCGACAGCAGGGCTAAATTTTTCAATGCATAGCCGGAGCCTTTCATTCCAGGCAACTCTTGCAACACCTTCCACTGCCTTCTCTCTTCTGCCGCCTTCGAACTTGTAGCCAGCGCTTCGAATGTCTCAAAAACCTTTGTGATCGACGGCAAGTTCTGCTTGGCTAACCTGCACAAGCAAGCGTGCCGCAGAGCTTGCGCAGCAGCAGCAGCTCGTCCAGGAAAGGGTCTGATGTTCTCCGCGTTGGCAATCTCGTCTTCGCTTTCCGGCTCTTGATCCAACAACATTGCATCCGATCTGCTTGCGAGATGCCATGTGTTCGCATGAATCTTCTGAGGCGAATATCTTTTGTGAAACGGCAGCGTTGGAATCTGCAAAGCATCCCCGAAAATTGTCGCAAGGTTCTTCGTCGAGCCAGATGCTAATAGATCCCACTTTATTGTTGCAGCCTTCTCCTGAAGCCATCTCAGCATGCCGTCGGATCCAGTGAAGAAGACAAAAAGAGTGACGGCGAGCAAGATCACGCCACTAGGCACATCTTTGGCCGCAGCACTGCCCATATCAGCAAGGTTCTTGATATACTGCACGTGCCGCTGATGCCACACCGAGTTGTTGCAAACCGGCTCCTCAAAGTCATAGTCTGCAACCCAGGAGGAAATGGTCCGACCCAAAAATGTCTCAGCACCAAATGGTGGTGACTGTCGGATGCCAGGATCACGCCGACGAATGCTACAACACTGTCGGTGAATCATCAGTTTCCAAAACAGTTCCTCCATCCTCAAGATGCGATGCCCTGGCAAGGAGAAATTATGCGTTTGTTTTTCTCTTGCAGCTGTGCGAGCCCTTTGCGTTGTCGACTCAACAGAGAACGATCCTTCTGCACGGCTGCACTCGGGCGCTTCATGGGAAACTGATTGGCTGATGTCTTGCCTATATATATATATCACTTTTTTTGTTTCTCTGCATATAGATAGCTGGGTTTGCATGGAATAACATCATAGACCTTACACATCACTGATGTTATTACATAAACACAGCTTGGAGGTTACCAACGCTGAGCTTCAAGATGGCCTAAAATAACCCCAATAGAGGCCTTAAGAGATCGAGGAGCTCCGAAACAGAAAGATGCCAAGCCAATCGTCAACCCCAGTTTGCTATGGAAATTGTCCCTCATAATGCTGAAAGTTTAACAATAAAATGCATTTATAGTTGATATTGCTGCTTGATGTTCGCCAAGCTGGTTTCTAACTCCAACTTTTGTCTGGTAGAGATATACAGATCTAGTGACTGGGGGATCTAAACCAACTGCTAATTTGGCGGCATCACCCCACAGAATGCAGTTGGTCTGACGTACGGTTTAGCACCTGCAAATCTACGGGAAGCCCCGCAAATCAACTGCGGCATCCTCACTTTTTCATATATAGACTAGATATATATAGTAGATACCATTTGCGGGGTATACTTCATTTTCGGACGCAGCCACTTGAACTTCTTTAGCTGTGGTAAAACCATGAAATTCCACTTCTCCGGTCATTGATGCGACCTTTGGCTGGTTGGTCAAAGACAAATTGTTCATAGTCAAATCATCATTCTTCATGGTTATTGGAAATCTACATTTTTCATCGTGAAATCCCCATTCTCCATGCCTACATTTCCTTGTTCCATTGTCAAATCCTCACTCTTCTTGGTTAAAGCGTCATTTTGCAATTTGAAATCTTCAGTACATGTACACTAAAGGGAAAATCCACATTTTGCGCAGTGAAAAGACCACTTCGTATTCTAGTCGTCCTCATGGTTTCACGGTGACATCTCAGGGCCCCACGGAGGTCCGTGCCCAGATTCCCAGATGGGGATGTAAGCACCGTCCAGGTCCTGGAAAGCTCAGGACAGTTCCGGACTTCGATCGAATGAAATACCATCCGGTAATTTAATATAGCAATTGAACTAGCTATGATAAATTACCAGAGGGTATGAGGCCTTCCGACATACCCTCTGGTATTCAAACATGGCGTGCTGGATAATCCCCGAACTGCATGGAGGTTTCTAGCTAGGAAAATCACCGATCAATTGTCCATTTCCATCGCCATGCTTGAACACCGGACGGTATTCTTTTCTCCCCAAACTCCAAAGGATTTCCAGAGAAGAATTCCGACATGAATTTACCGTTTCTCAAATCTGGGATTTGATATTCCAGATGGGATCCTGCTTGTAGGGATGGGAAATTAGTTACATTGAAACATGCTCACTGGTCATTCACACATCAAGCAGCGGATAGGGGATATATAAAATATCCTATACTACATACTGTATATACATGGTTTTTGTATATCTGAGTCACTGATATACCCATAACGTCATACCGCACATATGATGAATATATTCATATACGTGGTGAGTCACTGATGGCTCTACATCAATTCCGGTTCAAACCAGGCCTGCATGAAGACTTGCCACGGACTGGGATAAGCGTGGTACCTGGCAGAGTTACTGATGTTTAGCCACATACATACATACATACATACATACATATATATATACATACATATAAGGTACACCGAAACTAGGTGATAGTAAAGGATGTACATGGTTGATGGTTGAGAATCAAACAAAACAAATCTCTAACTGTAGTTGCGCGGGTGATTCTCCAAGTTGGCAACTGCCTCAACTGCAATGGTTCTTTTCGTGGGATGCACCAGATGGGCTCCAGAACTGGGGTGTAAATTTGGGGTGTTTCTCACATGTTTTAGACCAAACATGGCCAAACTCAGAACATCCCAGAACATACCCATATGTCAAAGATTATTTGACTAATTGTGAATACTTATACATCTACAATCGCCTACAAATCTACATCACATCAGATATTCCTCGCAAGATCCAACCATTCTCCATGGCTTTAACGCAGAAATAACCTTGTCAAACGAACAGCCGCGCGATGCGCGCATGGCGCCCACGTAGTTGATGTTGGAGAGATCTCGCAGCACGGTCTGAGCATACCTTCGGAGCTTAAATAGTGTGACGATGGGACTGGGAATGGGAAAGGAATATTTGATGCAACATTAATATGTATACATATATATATATGTAAATATATACATAGTACTATGTATAAGGACATGTAAAAATATAGATTCTACTTTGACATATGTGTATACTATATGGAAACATATGGTGTGTGTATATATGATACGTTGATGGAACTTCTCCTGGAAGATGATTTTGATGGTCCATCACTATCTTTCGTGGAAAAAGCAATGGCGCCTCCATGCACTGGGATCCCCCATGCATATACACACCCATCTTCTGTAGCAACGGCAAACGCCTCTTCTAAAGTTCGGAACGACAATTGTCAAGGACCAAAAACAATACTTTATGTGGACCCGGTGGGAGGGCCTCCACAGGGTCAACCCCTGGCTTGGTTGACCCTCTGGAGGCCCCTCCACCGGGTCCACGTGTTCTGGGTTCGGAAGACCATTGTAAAGGAGCAAAAACGATACTTTATCTGGACCCGGTGGGGACGCCTCGACAGGGTCAACCCCTGGCTTGGTTGACCCTCTGGAGGCCCCTCCACCGGGTCCACGTGTTCTGAGTTCGGAAGGCAATTGTAAAAGAGCAAAAACGATACTTTATGTGGACCCGGTGGGGGGGCCTCCACAGGGTCAACCCCTGCCTTGGTTGACCCTCTGGAGGCCCCTCCACCGGGTCCACGTGTTCTAGGTTCGGAAGGCAATTGTAAAGGAACAAAAACGATACTTTATGTGGACCCAGTGGGGGGGCCTCCACAGGGTCAACCCCTGGCTTGGTTGACCCTCTGGAGGCCCCTCCACCGGGTCCACGTGTTCTGGGTTCGGAATCAATTGTACAGCAGCAAAAACGATACTTTATGTGGACCCGGTGGGGACGCCTCGACAGGGTCAACCCCTGGCTTGGTTGACCCTCTGGAGGCCCCTCCACCGGGTCCACGTGTTTTGGGTTCGGAAGGCAATTGTAAAGGAGCAAAAACGATACTTTATGTGGACCCGTTTGGGGGGCCTCCACAGGGTCAACAACCGGCTCGGTTGACCCTCTGGCGGCCCCTCCACCGGGTCCACGTGTTCTGGGGATCGGAACACCACTCGCGATGCCCTGCCAGGAATCCAACCGATAACTGGCAACCTGGTCAAAATGATTGGCCCACAAAAAGCCAGAAATAGATGGATAGAGATACGGGTATAGCTATAGGCTAGATATAGACATAGACATGGATGCATTTACTTATAGATATAGATTATTTCAAACTTTAGCCTCTTAACCTGTGGGCCTTGTGGACCATGGAGGGAACTATGGAAGGGACTATGGAAGAAACCAGGGCAATAAGGATATCTTATAGAAGCTGATGTTAGAAACCATGTCAAGGGAAAGTTAGCAAGCTTTTGAAGAAGTAAAGAAACAAAACAATGCACACAGCGAGGACACATCCAGATTCATCAATCTGGGTTTGCACTCAAAGTCGTGAAGTACTTGACCTAAATTGAATTTGTATTGTGGACCGGTGATGAATTCAGTTTTGCTAATAACAAAAACTTGCCATGGATACTTTATACCTATCTGATCAACAGTCTATAGATATAAAATTCTGATTGTGAGATTGGGGTGAACTTATGTTTCGGTCTTTCTTTTGAAGGCTAAATCTACTTAGGTAATCTTAGGTGCAAAAAAATCTACTTAGGCGTCACGAACTGACGCCTAAGTAGAATTCTATTTGCGCCAGATAGATTATGCATTCCAAATTCTAGTCTGGGGCTGTTGGAATACAAAATTCATAGTCTACTTGGGCGCAAAAAGAATTCTGCTTAGGCGTCACGAACTGACGCCTAAGTAGAATTCTATTACTATTTGCGCCTTATTAGACCATGTCTTCCAAATTCTAGTCTGGGGCTGTTGGAAGACATAATTCATAGTCATAATCTACTTAGGCGCAAATAGAATTCTAGTCTGGGGCTGTTGGAAGACATAGTGACATAATTCATAATCCACTTTGGCGCAAAAAGAATTCTGCTTAGGCGTCACGAACTGACGCCTAAGTAGAATTTTATTACTATTTGCGCCTAATTAGACGACCATGTCTTCCAAATTCTAGTCTGGGGCTGCTGGAAGACATAATTTATATTCATAATCTACTTATGCGCAAATAGAAATCTAGTCTGGGGCTGTTGGAAAACATAATCCATAATCTACTTAGGCGCAAATAGAATTTTGCTTAGGCGTCACAAACTGACGCCTAAGTAGAATTCTATGTGCGCTTAAGTAGATTATGCATTCCAAATTCTAGTCTGGGGCTGGCATTTGGGTGAAAATATGGTTTGTTTTTTCTTCAGGATGGGAGACGTACTCAGGCGACAGAAACAAACGCCGAAGTGGAATTCTATTTGCAGCTAATTAATTTTCTAGTGTGAGACTGGGCTAAATTCAGCTTTGATTACTTAACAACCTTGCCCCAAATACTTGAAACCTTGAATAAATACACAACCCGCATGCAGATAGTGGGTTTAATTTATGATGCTGCATTTGTTTGAGGGAAGATTCAGGCGGTTTAAGCGCAATTGGAGAAATACTTCGGTGGAAGGAACAGGCGCTGAAGTCGAATTCTATCAATATGTAATTTCAATTATTTGGAAGGCAGTCCATGTGTGTTTGGGCGCGCTGAGCTGGCTTCTGCAATGTGTTCAGGCTGTTGGGATTATGTGACTTCCCTTTTCAAAAAAAGAACAAAGGCAATGCTGGTTGTTGGCTGCATTCCCATTGCTGTCTTTTTCCCCACCAGTTCTGGAATGGATCAAAAATATGCAGTAGCGGTAGTAGTGCAACATCCAGGCTATATTGTTGGTATTTTGTCACTCTGGCAAGACTGTTGCTACTACCGTGCTACTACCCATACAAGAAACAAACTATATTGTATATAGCTGCCGATAATTTCTTGGACCATGATTTGATACTTTTCAGAATATATGTGTATATATAATCCCCCTTGCAATTCGGCCTCCGACCCTGACCCCTGAATCTTTAAGGGACCACTGGTAGCCTCTTAAAGAATGCGAACCAGGGCAAATTTCAGCCTTAAAGAATCTAGCCCCAATGAACCAAGATTGCAACACAGTAGCCAGGTATGTCCCGTTAAAAAATTGGAGACCGTCAAACACACCAAGGGGTGCCCCTTTAAAGAATTGGATACCCAAGTTGAAGTCAAGCATGAAATGTTCTGAATATTTTTAAGATTTTATGGATACATATCATGTACATTCATGTACATGTTAAAGAGATATGTGGATGTGTATGATGATATATGAATATATATATATGGTGCAGTTCCTAGAATCTTCCAAGGAAGGCCTCTTAAAGAATAGGAGACCGTCAAACAACAGGATTTCCTTAAAAAATAGAACTGTTTTTTTTTGCCGGCCAGGTATGTCCCTTAAAAAATACAGTTTTTTAAGGACATCATGTCCCGAGTTTTTTAAGGAAAATTCCCAGGAGGATTATATATATATAGCGCTAGCGGTGGGGTTCTTGAGGGTGATGATGGGTTACTTTCAGGTTGGGACTAATGCATCCGGAATGGCTCAACCTTGTCCGTGCCTTCCTATTCCCGGGATTCTTGGCACAGAGAACCAATTTACGTGACAATTTTCTTAGTGCAGAGGTCTCCAGAACGGTTCGGAACGGTTCTGCAGACCTCCAGAACGGTTCGGAACGGTTCTGCAGACCTCAACTTTGCACGGAGATATTTCTCCACAGCTTCCAAATCCCCCCGAAAAGCGGTCAAGAGCAGTTCCTCCTGTTTTGCATTTTCAAAACCTTCCAAAGAGCCGCCCTGTGGCTCCAAGGGCCAAGGCTACAAGAGAAAGGAGTCAGAACAAACGACAAAGGGAAGGCAACTTCTCCGCCTAAGTCTTTGAACAGGCAGTGCAAAGGCATGTTGAGCACAAGGGAAAAGATGAAACTGGATGTAGACTACAAAAGGCTGGAAGTTTCTCAGCTGTTTGTCCATGGAAGGCGTGGCCCCTTTCAAAATCTTACCTGTCTTGAAAACTGTTCTGTGGAATCATTTCTAACAAAATCATACAACTGTGTAGTTTGTATTGAAACATCCGTTTGAAAGTATCGCTTGTGTCGAATCATCATTGCTTATGGTACTAGTATGTGTTTATTTGTTCAAACTTTATGTATTAAAGTTAAATAATTACATAGTCAAAATATGCTATTATACAAGTTAACATATGCTGTTATATGGAGGTCTCCGGAACCGTTCCGAACCGTTCTGGGGTCTATAGGCTTTGAATCCGGAACCGTTCCGGAACCGTTCTAAATAGTTCTAAATAGTTCTGAGGTTTTGGAAGTATCCGGAACCGTTCCGAACCGTTCTGGGGAAATCCCCGGAACCGTTCCGAACCGTTCTGCAAACCCCAAATAATGGCTTATATATTAACTTACTTTTATACTTGTATAAAACTTGATAAAACCAAATATACACACTTGTAGCTTATAGCTACTTTGTAAAATACAACTCATAATCCGTAACTCTTGACTATCAAACTTCAATATATAAATCAATTTATAAGGTTTAGGAACTGTTTTAAAATTGAAACACGTTGTTATAACTGTTAATTTACAACTTAGAGCTTCTAGTTATGACTTGACACTAAAAACTGTGTAACTTATAGCTGTGTAACCCTTTAACTTTGAACTTAAAACTTATAACTAAAACTTAGAACCTTTAACTTGTAACAAAACTTTGACTTTACTTCTCGATTTGATTTCAACTGTTTAACTTTATAAGTATATGTTTGATGTTTGCTTTACTTTACGTGTTTTGTATTTATGATTTATATAAGACTGTTTGAGTTTTTAGATGAATTATATGCTCTTGTTTGTTCGTGTATGTTTGAAAGTTTGGAAGTATATCGACGGGGTTTGTTTGTATAAAACGCAACAATAAAGTTTAAGCGTTGTATTTGGATAAAATGACATATTTATAATGATTGTAATCTGTTACTGCAACACTGCTACGGACCAATGCACAACAACGTAGCGACAGAAATACAGTAACACATCTTTGATCTGCTACAAATACGTAGGATTCCGTTTGCAATTGATAAATTTGTTTCACCATGTTTTACCTAAGTTTTGCCGTGGTCTTCGCAGCACCGAAAACAATACTTAAAAACTGTGGATTTGCATTTGCAGTTCATCCATGCACATGAGCACACAGCCATACATACACTCATCAATGCACTAGTTAACCAATTTTACAGTATACAGGGTCACATCGTAATATTGGTTTTATGAGTTTTTTTTTCTAGTTGGAGCTTGCGCACATGCATTCTTTGGTGTTCTCCTTTTTGAAGAAATATGGGGCCCCGAATTACCCAGATGTTTTATATTGTTGTATACTGTTTTCCTTTCCAACTTACGGACCAATATTTTCAAATACGAAATTTGTATGTAACATCTAACTTGATGTTGAAAGGTTTTTTGTCCAAGAACTTGGAGCAATGCATTTTTCTTTCAAAGTGGTGGGTTTCTTCATTGGGTGACATTTTTAGTGGAAACACCCCTTATTTCCATGGATTGCTACATAGTTCTTTCCATAGTTCTTTCCCTGGACATATGAAATCAACAGGAATCCAAATTTAAGAGACTAAGGTTTGAAATAAGATATAGATATAGATACTGATGCATAGATACATATGTATGTATATAGATATATAGATTCCGTACATTATCATACATTATATACATTACACACAGTCCATCATATCAAACAAGATATATGTTTCCCAAAGCGGAATGCCGACACAATGGGTGGTTGATTTACTGGCGCCCTTGCCTTCGCGTGCTGTGCCAAGTTCACCGCTTTGATACAGCCAGCATGGCCCTGACATCAGGGACTGGCCAAAAATGGCTGCTAAACATGGAACAACTACCATTGGTGATTCACTATGTTAGTCCATATTTCTATCATATGATCCTAATGTACAAAGTCAACCTCATAAACAACTGTTGCTATAGTGTTCCTATTCTTATTCACCTGGCATATTCGGACCAGAATCACAAGCCACTCAGCGACTCAACATCCACCGACCCCAACATCTGATCCACCGCATGCTCTTTTTCATCGGGATCAGGGCGATACATCGCTGCGAAATCTTCCAAGCACACCTTTGCAGTTGCACGTGCTCGACCATCGCACCAGATCTTCTCAGAGGAACACATCCGTCGGTCGAACAGGCTCCAGCTTCCCGAGCTTCAGCACGTAACTGTCCTGCAACAGCACCGGCCCACTCCAAAACCCACAAGCAAAACAACACCAGCAACGCCAAAGGCACCACGCACAATCAACCAACAGCAGCAGCAGCAGCAGCAGCACCAACAACAACAACAACAACAACAACAAGAAGAAGACGACCACCAGCAAACCGTACAGCCCCAACGCACCAACATTCAGTCCTGGTATGCCCACGCCATGAGGGTGCCACTTGACACGTCATTGTCACGATTGTCCATGGCTTTGATGTGACTGTAGAATACTGTCACAACGTCCCCAACCTCGCGCGCCACGGAGCTTCGATTGCATCTGACTATTACCAACAAGCATACAGTTGCAGGATGTGAAGATGAAACATAGTTGACCAATGCCCCATCCGGGCTCTCACGTACACGTGCAAATCAAATTTTCGACCCCCCCCGCCTCGACTTGAAGGTCCTCTGCAATTTGAGACATGAATGTCACATGCAGCGAACGTCCATCCTCGTCCGTCAGAACACCACGACGCATAGCACTGTTGCTCTTGGGCCACGTCAACTCGCGAAGCTGCGTCAACTGAGCGCGAAGGTGAACTACACAAGGAGAGCCAGATGCACGCTTCTCCAGGACCTCGCTGAACTTCTCCACCACCATGCTGCTATGCGGAATGATCTTCACGTCCATGGTACTGCGTACCACAAAGGCAACATGCATAAACACAAACTGGCCCTAACTGTCTCCTTTGCTTCAACCATCAGTGAAATGATAATAGCCAATATCATCAACAATCCACACTCCTCATGCCTGCTTCCAAGATGTCCCCACACACAAGTGAACCACCACACCCACCCCGGTCCTCACAACCTGCAAGCTCGAATTGCCAGTGGCCGCGAGCTTAACTGCACCACCCGTACTCTGCTGCAGGTCCACAAGCAGCGCCTTGACCAGCACCTTGGGGAAAGACGACTCTTTGCTCTCATCCAGCGCACGACCTGCTTGTGTAGAAAGCAAAACCGCTGGCTGCTCCCACGTTGTAATGGACACAACTCCATCGGGATCGCCAATGACCAGTCCAACAACAGGCTTTCTGCCCTGGCTAGGACAGGCATGTAGACATGACCCCGCCCCACAAAATGCCTTGCTGAAACACCACCGACGCATATGAAGATATGGTTTTGCTTAATGTGCCACAAGATACTTGATCTTTTGGCACATTAAGCAAAACCATTTCCAAAACGTGCATACGTCACATTGATTACAAGACCAGGTAAAGATTTTGCTGTTGCAGGTTGCAAATGATGCCGCCATACAATCCCTCCCTGCCTTGGTTGTCTCCACGTAACGTAGATCGCTCATGTCCAGCAACGCACCTGTGAAGTTGATAAGAGTGTTGTGGCTCAAGTTCTGCAGCTCCCGGACCGAACCACACTCCGTCACCTCTCTCTGCGCTTTGCTACTGCGCGCACGCTTGTGAGGGCTGCCTTCCATTGCTGCTGCAAAAAAAGGGCACCAAACGTATCACACTTGATCCGAAATCCTGACCATACACAGATCCTGCATGCTCCAAGCTCTTGCACACTGCGTCCACTCACTGTAGCCAAGCGCAGCTGTTACAATTTCAGTTTGCTGCTACCATGCTGTTACTCAGTCACAATCAACGACCATCCACTTTGCTCTCGGACCACAGTCTGTCTCATTTAGCCCAAGCAAAGATACCACAGAAAAAAGTCTGTACAGCCAAAGTCGCTCTACAGCAGGAGAACTCTTAAAATCAGTGCCATGCCAACAGCTCACACCTCTTCCTCCTCCGCATTTGCTGGCTCATCCACCTTGTCCACGACGCTGCGTTGAGCATCTTGCAAACGTGCACTGGTGATCCGCATCCCTGCAACACACAGCTGCTTACTGCACATGGAATCTTTCCCGTGGAACCGACACTACTCCACCCTCAAAACTTGAAAATCAGCCAAAGCTTGCTCAAGGTGTCGAACACAATCTGAGACCAGCTATCACTGCTACGGTCTAAAGCTGCCGAGGCGCCAATGGCCAACGATTCACCCAACAAGCCAATGTTCCTTCTCAACTTGCAGCCGGCAAAAGAGCTGCCAAGGCAATGGCAGCCTCTGCCCCCTTCTTCGTCACTGCCACGTCCTCCAGGATGCGTTTTCGAGCCTCAAATTCTGCAACTGGCAAAGCCAATTCAAATGTCCACAATCAATGAATCCATCATCCCTGGACAATCCAAACACCACACAAAACACAACACAGAGATCACCAACTCATTCCAGGGCACCGTTTGCTCTTGTTCACGATCATCATCATGCACAGGCTTGACCATCGCATGAGCACCCAACTTCGTCTTAAACGAATCGACGTCAGGCTGCAAGCCTCTGCACGACACCCTTGCGCGCCAACCGCCCGCAAAGTTGATCGCTTTCATCACCCGAACGCCAGGCCTCAATCAGACACAAGTTTCCGGCGTGATCAAAACAACCCAGCTCCCCCGAACACAACTTTGCTCTCAAAGACTCCCACACCAATAGAACCAACTATCCAGCAATTGAACCTATCCACCCTCTGAACTCGCTGCCCAGCAACCAAGCAAAATCTGACACTAATCACCAAGCTTTGAAACGCCCAATCAATAGGCATTGAACAAACATGACACCAGAATCAACACTGCACCACACCTGTCCTTCCCCTATGTCACTCAAAGGCCCCAATATCAACCGAGCCAGGTACAGCACAGTTCAACCTATCATTACCTACGCACCATCTACCAATGCTGTTGCTCACGAAGCTCGCCAGTCCAATAAAACCACCTATCCAGCAATTGACCCTAGCCCCCCTCTAACACCCTGCCCAGCTACCAAGCACAATCCAACATTAATCACCAAGCTTCGAAACGCCCAAGCAATACCCATTGAACAAACATGAACAACACCAGAATCAACACTCCACCGCAGCCAGTCCTTTCCCTATATATCACTCAAAAGGCTTGCAAATCAACAGTGCCAAATGCGGCACAGTTGAAACTATGAATACCTTCGCCATCGACAAACCTCCCAACAACTCACCCGACCCCCACGGCAAGCACATATCCAAGAAACGGAGCAGCAACCTCCACGAACATCTTCACATCATCCCGGGTGCTGAAGTTCTTCTTCTCCTTCCAGGCGATGACCCACTCCGCCACCACCTGCACAGCTATCCATCAGACATGCACCCTTCACAAAGCAATGACCTTCACGCAGAACACCCCTTACCAAACTAATCCCCGATCCGAAACCCATAAACAAAACCTCACAACGAACCTCCTTGATCTCCTTTGCATCCTTCGTCTCCTCCTTCTCCCCGCCACTACCCATCTCCGCATCCTTGCTATCACGCTCATCCTTGTCATCATCCACAACCTGCCCAAGTTCAGGAGTGACGCAATCAACTCCTTGTGCTTTGAATCAAATACTCCACCCACGTTTCAAACCAGTCCTGCCTCCAGGCCAGCTTTCGACAGTAAGCTGCGAACCAATGCCTCCTCATCGTCACCGAAAGAAACCGTCCACACATTGTCGTCCGCCTTGAACACCACCGTGTGATTGAATACCTGCCAGAAAAACCACAAAAGAACAACTCCCACCCTTCCAATCTCAACTCTAAACACTCCCAACCAGCGCCTTCTGGAAGTGCTGGGACACAGTTTGACAGTCCGCCGCCAACCACACCCGCTGCAGCTCTGCAGATACGCTCTGACCCAGCCGTACCGAAAGAACACGAGTGGCCATGCTTGACACAAGAATGAAATGGGCAAGAGCAAAAGAGATGACAGGCACTGCTCGAGCCAAGGCTGCGACAGCTCCTGCATCAGAAAATGGTTACCGCTGAACGATGTAGTATGGTATAGTCTAGACCCGCCAGCTGTCTCATTTCGCGGGGATTTGCTCACTCCAGATGCGTTAGCTGGCCAAATTGACCAAACACTCTGCAAGGTGATGAAAGGTTCAATCCCAGCGCTATACATGCTTCAATCCATGTGTCATGATCTTGTGGAATCAAACAACTTAGTAGAATATTTCCAGTAGCGCGTGCCAATTGAAATAAGGCCTTTCAATTAAGGACAATCCACGCCATCCATACGAACGAAAAACGCATCATGTAGCTGGGCATGCACGTGTAGGAGGCATGTGCTAGAATATATCTGCAAAAGGTTGGGTTGGTCTGCTCTTGCCTTCCGGTACCGGCTGGAGAGAGTATCCACCATGCTTTGAAGCTTGCTGAGACCTTCCAAGGTGTCTCAGTCAATCTCAATCGCTAAGTGCAGTAAATGCAGTACCAATGGCGTTCGCCCAAGATTATAGATCTGATTTTGTCATACTACTGTAGATCTGATAATGAGAGTACAAGCAGTTACAGCCACTTCTCCGAGCAACACCCTCTCCAAGGCCTTCTTGCTGCGAAGCTTCTTGCGCTTCCAAGCCGGCTTACATCGGGAGTCGCGGGTGCAGTGCCCCTGAATCCTTTGATTCGGACTTTAATTCTTGTACAATGAGTGCATTGATATGTGGAGATGAGACTCAAAGTGACAACACATGACAAAAAACACTTTACTTTTCAGAAAAGCGAGCATGATCTAACCACAAGGTACAGCCTTACCTCGTACCTCACTTTCAATCAGAAGCCGCCGGTCTCTCAGCTCATCGGCCCTAGCCTTCAAAACCCCCCTTTGGCCGCCCCCGGGACATTGTTTGAGCCACTGCGTCCCGGGGGTCGGCGGCACGGGGGCGTTAGCCCCACTTATAATGTATATATTATAATAATAATAATAATATATAATAATATATATAATAATATATATAATAATATATATTATAATATATATAATAATATATATAATAATATATATAATAATATATATAACAATATATATAATAATATATATAATAATATATATAATAATATATAATAATATATAATAATATATATAATAATATATAATAATATATATAATAATATATAATAATATGTATAATAATATATATAATAATATATAATAATATATATAATAATATATATAATAATATATATATTAATATATATATAATAATATATATATATTAATATATATATAATAATATATATATGATAATATATATAATAATATATATTATTTAAAAAATATTAATAATAAATGTAATATAATATATATATATATGTTACTAATATATATATATATATATGTTACTAATATATATAATAATAATAATAATAATGACATAATAATAATAACAATAAGTATATCCCCAAAAAACACCATAAATCCCCATAAATGAAGATTAAATCCCCATGTGAATCTTCCAACGCTTCCAAGCCCTCATGATTGAAGCCCCCATGCTTCGTCACGAGTGCCCACGTCGAGCCCCAAATCTCCTCTTGCGCCTTCTTCTGGTTGTACTCCAGTAGCAGGGCGTTGGCCTAGTTGGAGTATAATATAATGTACTGGAGGTTGTATCAGATTATGAATATATTAGATATATTGTGTATGTTATTTAAGTCCAATTATAAGTCCAGTTATAATTTAGGAACTGAAAGTAACATGGACTAAGCATGACTAACAGCCTATAACCCCCGTTTACCATCATAATGTCCCTATCTTCAATTGGAGATGACTTTTCTGCATCCTTTTGGGAGAATTTCCTCAGGTGTCGGCCTGGTGTTCCAAAGCAGACTGCTGCTGCTGCGCTGCTTGTTGGAGAAGCAACAGCTGCCTGGGGGCCATCAGCTATCGTTTGGGATTGATTTGATCACCCCGATGGCCAGATATGGCCAGCACTCCCAGATTTCACCATGTCCCCCCATCTCTGGGGTCGGTGCTCATTATGCTGCTGTGCCAACTCCATTTCCTGAGCAGTTTCTGGGCTGAACACTAATGGCTCGGACAGCTGGGGCTGGGGCTACTGGGCCCCTGGGCAATAACGACAAGAGGCGGATTCAAGGTTTTGTCCATGTCGTGTTGGAGTCCATGTTTTGTCGATTGTATTTCCACGTTCCCGAACGAACCCCTTCTAGGTGTTCTAGGTGTTCTATAGCATTTCCCTTTTTTTGTGGTGATTTGTCACCTATGGTTGGGTGGTTGGGACACCACTACTTCATGAGTCACTCGGAATGATCCATCTCTGCTCAGCACCAGAATTTCTTTATCCAAGCGGCTCTTTGTTTGATCTCTTGATCCACCTGTGCCGGTCGCCATGGCCCTCACAACCAACAATCATTGGGGATTCTGAAGTTAGGATCGTCGTCAATGGATGTGAGCGATCTGAGCACCCAACCTCGACCAAATGATCCAAATTCCAGCAAGAGGTTGGACTCACCATTGCAGAAACAGGGACTCCCAGAATTTCAAACCCCCATTCCATCCATTTTCCCATTTTCCATGGAAAGTTTTGAAGTATACCCCCCAACTTGGTTTCCATCTTATCCCCAACCTGCAGGGCAAATTGTCGCTTCCGCTGGTCGCCCATCTGGTCGATCGGCGGGTGATCTTCCAATCTTCGGATCAAACTTGATCAAACATCTCAAGAAAATGCCTTTCTGCACTTTCCCAATCAAAACAAATCCTAGGCCTAGCTAAATTTCAAATTGGGTCAAAAACTGAAGACCGATACTAAAAGTAGGACATCGCAGCCATGGATCAAAAGCCTGGTCTTCTCTTACAACGGAAAACCTGAAGGTTTCTGAATCTCAAAATGTTGGAAAATCCCCAGGTTTTGACACATCTCCCCATGTTTTTCAAAACTGTTGTGAAAACCATCATCCCATGGCACCACGTGGTGTCACCGATCCCCCGTCGGGGCACTGCAAAGACATAGTCCGATTGCTGTTTCAGCTGCTGAGCCAACACTTCGGTACCATGCCTGGCGCGAACTCACTGGGTGGTGTCCCAAGTGTGGCATCCGGATGAAGATTTGGCAAATAGAGAGAACATCATTGGCTGGATCGAATGATAATGATGCACTTCTTCGATCTGTTTAACATGTTTTAACTAGAAGGCTATTGGATTCGAAGGCAATTGGTGTCAAAACCATGAAACATATGAAACACCCACAGAAGTTGAAGCAGTTGAAGCAGTTGAAGCATACCTTGCCACTGCGCCAGCGCTGTCCCGCTGCGCCTCAACTGTTCCTCCAATCCACGGGCGTAGGCATTCTTCTGTCTCTCGATGGAAGTCGGATCTGGCAGACCTGGAATCGGGAAATCGTGCTGATTAACAACCACGTGTCACAACCACAAAATCTTTCATCAGATCTCGGTAACAACTTCAACACTCTTAAATTCTGCAGGAATCCACGTCGATTTTTACGAAAAATCTTTGGCTTTGCCCAAATCCACGTCGCCTGCTGTCAGACTTGGCGGCACTTGAGGTTCGGGGACTTGCTTCTCCTTGATCTGTCCAGAAACTGGGTGCAGAAACGTGACGCTTAAATACCCCCAACACAGTACTAGCAATGTAACATACATGACCGAAGAGTGAACAGGGATAAGATGGGATAAGTATCCCGGTTTGAATTTCTACTATGGGGTCGAGGACTCATTCTGTACTGAAGCATCAAAATTCCTAACCTCAGCCATTACAAAATGATGGTTCTCAACCACCAGAGGATTACGGAAAATGACAACATGATACTGCTACAAAATGAAGATTGGTTTTTATCATGAGGTTACTTGAAGGGAAAATTCCACCACTACAAAATGACGATTGGTTTTTATCATCAAGTTACTTGAAGGGGACACTCTGCCACTACAAAATGAAGATTGGTTTTTTAATGCTTTTCTCATCAGGTTACTTGAAGGGAAAGCTTCAATACTACAAAATGACGATTCACATCACTTGCTGCACATCACGCGCCTCATCTTTTTGCCCTGACCAATCAGCCCAGCTCCCTCAGGCCGTAATTCCCATCCAAGTCGCATAGACACACTATGCCTCGTTCTATCGAGTGCTTCATGGCAGCCAATCAAGCCATCAAAAAGTCAACATTTTGTCTACCCGTATCTACCATTATCTACCCGTATCTATCCATATCATTCCATATCTATGAAGTCAATAGGCTTGATCAGCGATCCATAGCGATCCTACTGATGTATCTAAAATACTATGATTTCATAATATGCATGCACGAATTAGGAAACGCATGAGCAAATTGCCCAGTGAAGCCCAGTGATCCAAAGGCATCTAAATCGTGGATGTTGCCATTCAAAGACTGGAATCAATGGGTGTTAAATCTACACAAAAACGATGTATATCCATGTGTATCCATGTATATCCATGTATATCCATGATTATCCATGTATATTCCATGACATCCGTTGAACAAATTCTGAAGCGCAATCTCCACTCACTGCTGAGCTGCAGCCAAATGTAAAATATCTCAGTTCAGTGCTGCAACAAAATCAGCCTAACAAAACTTAATTAGCTTTTTGGTTCCTCAGTATCCTCAGTCGTTTTCACAGCTTCCTGCGAAAGGACGTAGAGGCCAATTTCTTTGATCAGTTTCAGCATCGGGTTGCGCTTCGGATGACCGAGCATCAGGTTCACTTTCACGTCCAAAAGGTGCTTGAAGACCATCTTCCCAAAGCTCTTGTGTTTGCGAACGTGCTTATACCTGGAAACTTAGAGGCGAATTACAGGTGGCTGCAGCTCAAGAATGGTTTCCCAACGTCTTGCTCTACAAAATGGATACTCAAATGCACAAATACATCTACAAAATGAATTACAAAAAGGCAGAGCTACAAAATGATCAGGGGAAACCAAACACCATCATCTACCAAGCATGAGCCAGGCACATCTGTTCCAAGGCAGCTGGGGCATGTTTCAGTACCTCGGTCAATGTCACCTTCTCCGCACCTTCGAACTTCATGCGGCAGAACCCTTGGTCATTGAACAAAGGCACTGACCCGTATGCTGCTTTGTCAAGCCGAAGCAACTCCTCCAAGAAATGTCTGCAAGCTTGAGGACGTGAAGGATTCTTTCGAGCAAAGGCATCAGCCCCAGTGTCCAGGCTGACAGCAGGCTCAGATGTCTTGGCCTTCTTGTCTTTGGCACATGGTTTCGCAGCAGCCTTTGCCTTTCTCTTCTTGGGGTCTGGCTTCGGTGCAACTGGCAACTCATCAAGGGTCTTGTTGGACCCTCGGGTCATTGTGGGTCCAACCCTCCACTGCTTCATGCCCTGCACCCTGCTGAGCGCATCTGCTGAAGCATTGCTGAGGACGATCTTCATCTTTCCATCACCATGTTCTGGCTCTTGGCCTCCAGGTGAGATTTCATCTTAGGCATTGTTTGGTGGCAAAGGAGAAAACAAACATGTGAACAATGTTCGGAAACACTGAATGTAAGTGGATGCCATTGGGCCATTGGATAAAAATATGTAAAAATCCAATCCAAGAAACTAACTACAAAATGAGGTTCACACTGAGGAGGCTACAAAATGAACATATAGGTGTCACATGGTGCAGCCATGTGCAGCCTAGAAACATGTCTCGCAATCCAAAACACATACCAGCGACTCGAGTTTTACAACCCATGCTGGCGATGTAGCATTGCACCACCAGGAAGTGCTGTCATCCTGAAACACCAAAGAGATCCAAAGAGAATCAACGGGACAGTCTGAGCATTTCAGAGCGAGTCATTCTGACACGCTGCGATTGTGGCTTTCGGAACAGACTAGACTAGAAGAATACAAATTTTGTTTTGGTGATTTTGTAACCACACTGTCAGGAACACTCATTTTGTAGCATTTTCATGCGTTCCTCGTTCTCCATGGCCAGCTGCACTGCGCGAAATGCTACGCAACTGGCGACCTGGACATCTCCGCTATGGGGTCGTGGATTCTTTATTCCCCTCCACACCGTCAAAATCATGCCAAGCTCAAGTTGGGGTTGCGCTGAATCGCAAGGAAGAGAGAAAAGGATGATGTGCCCAGACCTGCAGCACGCTGGCAACATCAACATCTTGAATGAGTCACAAAATCGGTAAATATCCAGCCAACTGACGAGCTGTGGTGAGCTGATAGGATCAAAATTGTCCATCATAACTACATATAACATCATATAACATCATATATCATCAAATAACATCATATAACTATATACAACTCTCTAATTCTAGATCATCTGTCCTCAGGTGTCCAATTCCCTGGGCATAAAAACTAGGTCAAAGATGCAGTATGAATGCTACAAAATGACATACAACTTTGGTTTTACTACAAAATGACTTTTCAATTACGAATGGATTCAGCACATGTTTTGTCTCGTTAAGCCACCTGATCACGTCCGGCGACGCCATGGGTAGTTCGAGATCAGCAAGTGCCTTGTCTACAAGCTCACGCCACTTGTGGAGGCGGGACGTGCGAGAACGAAACTGAACTGTCTCTTTCTCGGCATTCATAATGGCGATGGCTCGTTCGTTCCACCTTATTCACCGGCATCATCATCAACAACCAGCTCAAAGGAACTAGATGTGCAATATGCTATGCCCATCAATGCCCCATGCATGTACAGATTCGGATTTCACCTATGGATATCTATGGATCCACAAAACCTATGGATCCAGTGGGCATTTTGGGGTCGGGACCACCATTTTGTAGGCGTTAAATGTGTTCCCAACCTCAGCATGTAGAAAATGATGGTTCTCAATTGCTGTTTTAAATCAGAAATATTCATAAATTGCCAAACTGTTGCAAACGGAATAAAAAATGAATCAGCTCAAATACCAAGACACTGATGCCAATTCAGAGTTCGAGCCGCTCTGCGACAGTTTCTTCCATTAGGAAGCCACCCAACATCCATGCCGCCTGAACTGCAGCGAAGGTGCACACTGAGGCGCCACAGAAGGTTCCAAAAGACGTGATCACTCTCACGCCTAGCGCGATCGAGGGCTTCCATCAAAGTGCACGGGTTTCTGGAAGAAAGAGATGAAACTCCCTTGTCCTGAGATGTCTCGTCCGCCTCAGTCTCATCAATGCCAGGCTTGAACAAATTTGACAAGTCCTCTGAGTCAGGCATCTGCTTCATGTGAACAGTCTCTGGGTCTTCCAGGTTGAGTTCATCCGCCGCAGTTTCCAAGCTGATGTCAGGGTCGATGAACTTTTTCTCGCGCTGGATGGAAGTGACCAACTCGAAGCATTGATCTTTTCCCTTACTGGCTTCCTCGTCAACCTGAGTCCCATCAGGCAACTCATCGTCCGCAAAGAGTGCATCAGTCAAACCTTGAAAACCTTCCTGCTGGCAAAGATTTGTGTACTCCTTTTCGAGGGCAGCTTCAGACATACTGCTGACTTTTGCAACCAGCTGAATTGCAGAGCACATGGCTTGCTTGCAACAAGCTTGGAACCTCAGATTAATTTGAAACCAAAACGCACCAAATCATGACGGTGACGTGCACTGAATACCAATACATTTTTCTACATATCACTATAAGTGTGTCACAAATTCGGAATCTGAAAGACTCATAAAAAAATCATAAATAACCATATCAATGCATATCACGAAAGAAGATTAACATAGACTGACATGAATTAACCCATTGCCCATCACCTCACTACAAAATGATGTTCACCTGTAGTTGCCCTACAAAATGATCTTGTGCTTATCCTCTTCAATCACCTGTCTTGATCAGCCCCAACCTCAATGACCAATAACAGCAAACATTTGGAAAACAAGGAGCTGCAGTTCAGTCAATGGGTGCTCTGCCCCGTTTGGTGGTGACTGCTTGGACAGGATCTTGTGCATGCGCAAGGTTTGACGCGCTGATGCCAAAAAGTAGCTTCGGCATGAAAGTTGTGAGTTCTGGGCTTGCTGGCGGAGGCAACCAAAGTGTTGCTCAATGGATAATTCCGAGAGACGTCCATGGCCGGTCCTAAATGGATCCCAGGTAGGATCTTTCGTCAAACAGATCAACGCTGCCGACAAAGCGGCAAGTTGCAATGTCGAGCTTGTCTGGCTCGCCATAAATAAGGCTCCTTTAGGGAGCCTCCTTTCGCGACAAAGTCGATCTGATATCATCCTGAACAAATCCATCGATACAAATCCTGTGAGTGCCGTCTCGCACCTTTCCATCAATGGCATCCGTCGATGTAAGAGGGGGGCGGCATTCAGAGCCACCTGCATGCTCAAACAGAAACAATCGAAAGAAACCCTGACGCACAAGAAGAATCAGAACTAAAAAGGTATGTCAATTATGTCACCAAAATTCATCAAATATCAATAAAGCATATCCTATTAAAGATTATGAAAGCATCACAAGGCTTTCTGGAAATCTGACTAGAAGGGAAATACAACAAAATGATGTCTGTGCATAGTGGTCAAGCCCAAGAACCACCAGATGGTGAAGTAAAGCCCCTCTGCTGGCCCATGGCACCATTGCGTCTTTCATTGGGCAATCCTGAGGGGTCAAACTGGCAGCAAAATGAAGCAACGATCGTTTAAATATATATTTTAAATGACTTTTCAAACCTGATCAAAGTTCATTTATAAAATTGTTGATTTTGAACATTTTTCGATGCTTTTCATAGAAGGGTCCAGGAGCATCTACGATATGAGATTCCAAAGCTGACCTGCTACAAAATGACTCTTAAAAATCCAAAAGCACACCAACAGAGAGTTGGACCGGCTCGGATGAGGGTTTCCTGAATTTTGCCTGAAGACCTCATGTCGATCTTATGGCACTCTGTATCATGTCATGTGTCCTGATGTCCTGAGATGTCCATATAGACAGATGTATATTTCCAAAAAACAAACATACTAACAAGATCTAACAAGTAATAACAATTATGTATATACTGTATATCCAAAAGCTGGCCCATCCATGCCCATCCCATTGTTACAAAATAATCTTCATCCATAACAATGCTACAAAATGACATATTACAACGCACGTAAGTGATCGTAAGTGAAGTTCTCCATTCCTTGTGAGCTGGCGGCCAAGGCACAGGATTGTCAATGAGGAACCAAGGGTTTCCCAGCAAAGCCTGATGCTTGTCGCTCATGCTATTCTCTCGGGAGAATGCGCTTGGTGGCAAACCATTGCTGCGACTCTGTGCCATGTCAGCCCAATAGTCACCATAGTAGCAAGTTCTGAGGAAGCTGGAGATCTGTCCACCCGAGTTTTTCACTGCATGACCTCAAAGTTGCATCTCATGTACGGCATTCGTCGCCGCAAATATAATGAGGTTCAATCCATTCCCCTCAAGTTTACTGAATATTCCTGTAAGACCCAATAAGAATGACATTCTGTAAGATTATGGTGGGGATATCCAAGGATCACTATTACATAGGCCCTAGAAATCATCCACAAATATTCATTGACTCAAGCAGCCTATAAAGTCTACAAAATGAGTTTCCTAAGACATGGACACTACAAAATGGACCTAAATGAATTTAAAAGTACTAAGATGCACCAAGTGACAAACACCTGGAAGACCATACACCACTTCCTCGCCATCATGGGCAATCCTCATTGGAAATCTTGGAAGGCAATTTTCTGGTACTTCTGTGTGAACAAGCTTTCCAAACCACGGGACATCGGCAATGTTGGCCTCCTCCTCTGACGACAACTGCCCGTGAAGACTGCGTCGTATGATTTTGTGTGTCCCGGCACTGTCGCACACCAAAGCTTTCACAAGCCCACTGCTTTCAGCCATAAAACGGCCAACAATGTCTGCCATGTAGAAGCTACCTCTCTGCTCTGCATGCGTTCCTCCAAACCCAACTTCAATTGGGACTGCCAAAAGGGAAATCGGAGTCTTCTTTGGAGCAGATGGCTCCCAGGCTAGGAATTCCAGCATACTGGATGACTTCTGAACAGCAGAAACATCAATGTCTTCGACCTGCTCCAAGCTCAGAAAGGCATTTTTGGGATTGACTGGGTTGTATGACCCGCCCACGAGACCCTTCTGGGATGCAATCTCTGCCTGGCTCAAAGTCTCTGTGACGTATGTAGCGTCAAAGGCTACCACCAAGCGACCTCGGCCACAGCAGGCAAAAACATCTGAGCAGGCCCACAGTGTACCTCTAATTTGTTTGTCCATGTTTGTCCTATGTTTTCCTATTTTTATATACATATTCATGTGTGTTTATAGATATCCATATATACGGTCAATGGTATACTGGCCCTCCATTTTTGCAGGCATAGAGTTGTGTTCCCATCCTGAGCATGTACAAAATGATGGTTCTCAGCAACTATATGTATCTATATGTAACTATGTATGTACTCGTAGGTGTGTATGTATGTATATATTATTTAGATAGATAGATAGATAGATATAGATCGCAGCAAAATGCAACAAAAAGCAACCCCATAGAAAAGTGCTACAAAATGGCCATGCTACGCTTGGGCATCTCAGGTGTGCGGGGAAAGCGCTGATCAGCCAAGTCGAAATTGGATTTCATCACACCGTCAAAGACCAAAGCAAGTGCCGGAGAAGGCAATCCATAGCGCTCGAGCTCGTCCAAGCGTATTCGGAGAGCAGCTCGTGATAATCCGAACTCTCTGGCAAGGCCAGGATTGCAAGCCCCCAATGCCAGCTGTAGTCCGCTGTCGGAGATCATTGCAAGTTCCCTCGGAGTTTCATTGCTGCGTCTTCCTCTCATCGTTGTGATCCCACGTGACTCCTTCTCAAGTTTCCTCCGACATTGGAGGGCAAGACCCATTATCATTGGGTGGTCGGAGAGCTGGCCAGAAATTGCTGCGCTTGCCACCTCGATATTTTCCAAAACCACAACAAGAATTGAAAAGAAACATCTGGTTGGATCTGGTTGGTGTTTTTGGTGTTGCTATGTGTTCCATTGTGATGCTACAAAATGGAGAAAACATATTGTGATGCTACAAAATGGAGACAACATATTGTGGTGCTACAAAATAATGAAAACATATGAAAATCACCCATGAACATCATCAGACCCGCCTTCAATCTGGCGACGTCATCGTCACTCACGCCAGAAGCCATCAAGAACTCGAACTGCTGCGCGATCCGCCGGAACTGCTCTGGGATTGCTGCGACATTGACTCGAAGGCATGGCTTCACCACCATGTGCTGCCACTTTTGCATTTCCGTGGAGATGGAATGCTCGCTGAGGAAGGATGTGCGGACAAACTGCTGAAGTTGACCCGTTCCCAGGGCCAGCAACTGATCCATGTTGGCTTTGTCTCTTTGGTAGAGGTTCGAAGCTTTGATCGCTTTCATCACGGTCTCCACCACCTCATCACCTTCAAAAACCTTGGCGTTGAGGAGCTCTGCTGCATGGAATTTTTTGGCAAAACGTAGGGGCATTCTGACTATAGACTTGGATTTCGTCAGCTTGAAACATTCGTCACACACTTGTCGGGATTTGTTCTGGTTCTCCTCGACAGTTTTTTTGCAACTGTGTGATCTCACATGCCATGAAGCTGTATTTGCATCCTTCCAGTATTCATGTTTGGCCGAGGCTTCCAGGTTGGCGAAGGAGGCCCACAAGCCAAATTCCGCTTTGTGGACATGAAGGATACTGCCCTCCATGGGATGAGCAAGGTCAATTGCTTCACATGGAACAGAATTGCGAGGATGTTCCTGAATACATCCTCCCCCTGACCTCAATGATCTTTCATGACCTTCGGAGTCAACATGCTGCTGCATAAAATGCCGAACTGATCCAGGGGTCATCTGCTTGCATTCACCCACTTTACCTTCTGGTTGCTTAACGCTGGTGCAAATCAAACAGCGATAAGGTACCTTCTTGTTGTGACTTCCCAGAGGTAGAAGAACAAGATGTGGCTCAAACACTTTGGCTGCAGCTCTTGCATCTTCTTCGCGTTTCCAAACATCCTGGACTTCTGACCTTGGGCCCCTCCTTCTTTTCTTGGCTGCAGGAGGCCCATCTGACTGCTCAGGATTGCCAACATTGCCTTCAGCCGGAGCAGCCTTGTCTCCTGCAAGCGCTGATTCTACCTCATTCTTCAACTCTTCTGCATCAAAGCCACATTCCTCCATCGCTTCCTTGCAAACTTCACACTCAATTTGTTTTCCAGTTGCAAGAAGCTTTTGGAACTCCACATACCCTTTCCCAGGACACCAGTTGATTTTCTTCATCGGGGCTTTCCTGCAAGCTGTCACTCTACAAGAAGAGGTTCCCAACAATGTCTTCTACAAAAAGCTCAAGCGAACCACATTCAGTACTTTGTTGAGGGATGCAAAAACATTTCAAACAAAATTTTGTATATTTAACTGATTTTAAATGCAATCGAGTTGTTAAGATATGCCAAAGGGATCCAAAGGGATCCAAAGGGTGCCAAAAAATTCAACACCCCGGCCTCCGGTGAATCCTCTGGAAAAAAGGCCAGTCAAGCAGAATTTTGGTGAGGTACCTCTTCACAGCTTGGTGGCGCTGCTGTGACTCACTGGGCGGAGCCTTCTTCTGCACACGTTTGTGCTTTCTGCGGACAATTGTGCCATCAGCCTCCTCCTAAGGCAACGAGACTTAGAGGCACCCAGGGCATCCCTGCGTATTGCCTACAACATGAGGTTAACTTAATTCATTGCTACAAAATGCAACCGGAAACAACAATCTTTGGATCATCTTTAGGAGATTGAGTCAGGAGTCAGGAGTCATGAGTCATATCACATCCCACCCTTGTCCTCTGACTCAGAATCTATGTCGAGGTCATCCTTTGACGCCTTCTCATCCCTCGCAACAATCTGCATTGCCTCGTCTCCTTCAACTTTTGGTTGCAATAGTGGCCCCTTGGCTGGACGTAGCATCTTTTCAGGAGCCTTGACCTGACCAAACGAAGCTGGTCGACTTTCTCGGACTCGTCGGGGACAGATCTGCGATTTGACTGGAGACAACAAGTTGCTGCTGGAAGCTGCTTGCTTGGGGCTACCAGGCTTCTTCTTCAAAGGTGTGACCGGGATGCCATCCTGAATCCAGGGACGCAAGAAATCCTGAATTTCTCTGGGCTCCTAGCCTTGTCAGGCATTCCCTTATGTTATTCCACGATGGCAGTGTTGCTACAAAATGAAGTTCATGACAGTCTCTCAGTCTCTCTTACAAAGAGTTAACCAAGATCCTTGGCAAATTTTCTCAGCCCCTATCAACTCATCAGCCCTTGTCATCCCTCATCATCCCTTACTACGCCCTTTTCAAATTCCAGAAAGGTCCTCATCATTGGCCTCTTTCTCTGCCGAATCCATTTGCTCGGCAGCAGCAACTGCAGCTTGATGCTCGGCAGCAGCAACTGCAGCTTGATGACATTGAGGAGACAACTCTTCCTGCAAGCCCATGGACATGAACAATGTTTGCCACGCTTTGCTGTTTCTGCGTCTCATCCACAGGGACGACAGCTCCTGACACAGGGCATGCAGGATCCCTCAGCGTGTCTGTGAACCAAGGATTGCCAAGGATAGCAAGGTCCATGCCATACGTCCCCGCACCAAAAATTATCAAACAATATTAAATACAGATACTTACAGACTGATTGGATCATAAAAACAACCTACAAAATGACCAAGCAAGACTCCTGTCTCAAGTCAATCATGTGAGAAGATTTCTTCAGAGTTCGCCCAATGACTGGCCCTCCAAACAAAGTGAGTACACTCCAGATAGCGCAGTCACCGTCAGCTGGAACTTCAAGAGCATGAAAGTTCATGTTGTGCATGGTTTGGAAGAAGTCAGCCTTGGAGTTGAGCAAGGCCAATCGATCATTCAAAGATGCAGTCAAGTCATCATCAGACTCATCATCCAGGCGCTTGCGAGTTTTGCGCAGGCTGGCGTCGAGCTTGGAGATGGCTTCCTGCGTACTCGTTTGGAACAAGCCTTGTTGACACCGTTCCAGCTGCTCCTTCGAAAACATTGGGATGAAGTGGTTGAGTTGGCGGAAAGATCCTCTTTTCCAGTCTGCTCGAACAGCTGCAAAAACCCATACATGCTCCGATGCTAGGTTTGGTTTGTGTGGCCCTTCCCAAACTACAAAATCAGGAACAAATTGCTCCATGATGTCCACCCCACTGCGAACCACTGGCTCCCCAGAGGTCTCGTCGTCCCAGTAAATTACTGCAAGCTCTTTGCCATACCCAATCGAAAGCAAGCACAAATCAAGGATGCCCAGATAGAAGCCTTGCTTCTCGCAACATTTTGCATATTGTGCCTTGACTGTTTGCACATGTTTGCACATGTTTGCACCAGAAGAATCCAGAAGCCATGTATTTTAAAGTTATGTTGCGTATTACGCATTCTCATGCCATCTTGCCCGAAACATTTCTGGCATCATGCTGTCAAATCTTATCATTCTGTTGGCATTAGCCGAAGCATGTCAGACTTTCAACCTGCCTTATCATTACAAAATGACTGTTCACAAGACTGCATCCTACAAATTGTAGATGCTCATGTCTGAACTCAACAAAGGCGCAATAAGCTGACTCGTCATTGGGTCCAAGTCTTCCTTGTCAGAATCACCTTCATCGCTTGACCCACCATTGCCAAAGAGCTCCTTCTCACCTGGCTTCGTCATCACATCCACGGTGGTCTCGAGCATTGATTGCGCTGGACCGACAGCAGTCCCCAACGATGAAATCATGTCCTCTTCCTCATCATCGCATTGTGGTTGCGCCTACGGCCGGCAACATCATCACTTGTTGGCGGAATGTGCCGTTGGCTTGTGGTTACATGTGGGTTATACTCATACATCTCAACATCTCACTTGTCAGAGCCACAGAAAGGAGATAAAAGGAGATGGAACAAGGATGGGTGAGAAACAAAGGAACATTTCAAGAATCTTGGGCATTTCCACAATGGTCTCCATTCTGATCAAAGTTCATTTATAAAATTGTTGATTTTGAACATTTTTCGATGCTTTTCATAGAAGGGTCCAGGAGCATCTACGATATGAGATTCCAAAGCTGACCTGCTACAAAATGACTCTTAAAAAATCAAAAACACACCAACGGAGAGTTGGACCGGCTCGGATGAGGGTTTCCGGAATTTTGCCTGAAGACCTCATGTCGATCTTATGGCACTCTGTATATCTCTGTATCAGGTCATGTGTCCGTATGTCCTGAGATGTCAATATAGACAGATGTATACTTCAAAAAAAAGAACATATTAACAGTTAATAACAGTTATATAAATTCTCTTCTGTTTCTTCTATTCAAAACCAACTACTTTCGATTCCACACAGGGCATCACTGGGCCTCTTCTGCTGGACCTTCTGCTTCCACAGGCGCAGGCGCAGAAGCAAGCTCTGGTGGGGCCTGGCATCACTGTATCAAAATGGGAAAGAGACGGAAGGGGATTGGATGAAGATGGATAGGGAACATTTCAAGAATCTTGGGCATTTCCACAATGGTCTCCATTCTGATCAAAGTTCATTTATAAAATTGTTGATTTTCAACATTTTTCGATGCTTTTCATAGAAGGGTCCAGGAGCATCTACGATATGAGATTCCAAAGCTGACCTGCTACAAAATGACTCTTAAAAAATCAAAAACACACCAACGGAGAGTTGGACCGGCTCGGATGAGGGTTTCCTGAATTTTGCCTGAAGACCTCATGTCGATCTTATGGCACTCTGTATATCTCTGTATCAGGTCATGTGTCCGGATGTCCTGAGATGTCAACTTGAGAGGGGGGGGACGAAAGGTAGGGGGGGGCAAAAGAGAGCAACAGGAAAAATATTGCCAAACTGAGATTGATACTTCTCTTCACTCAAACCTCCTGCAGAAGAAAATGTTAGCCCCCCAAAAAGCTTTGTGGGAATAGAATCAGAAACATAATGTCAAATGTAAAGTAACTTCACGCGCGCGCGCGCGCCGCGCGCGCGCGTGAACCATCCTGCATGCAGGTGCTTCTCCGCGCGCGCCGCGCGCGCGCGCGAGCGCACGCATGTGCGGGACGTAAACATTGCGAGTCTCTATTCCCCGGCACGGCCTCAATGGGACTAGAACATCCACGATAGATCGATAGATCAATACATCGATAGATAGATAGATAGATAAAACTATAAATAAATAAATAGATGAATAAATAGATAGAGAGATAGAAGCATCGATCGATAAATAGATAGATCGATGGCTACCTTGATCGATAAACAGATAGATAAATAGATAGATCAATAGGTAGATAGATAGATAGATAGATAGATAGATAGATCCAAGGATAGATAGATAAATACATGCATAGATGGACAACTAGATAGATAGATCGATAGATAGATGGATAAGGAGGTAGGTACAGAGTCAGAGAAAAAGAGAGAGAAAAAAATGCGGACCAGGGGGGAATCGAATGGGGGGGGGAGGGGGGGGGCCCCCCCCCCCTAAGTCTCCGTTCGTGACTCTCGGCTTTCAATTTCCGGGAAAGGAGCAGCCACCTCCCCCAGTACTAAACTAGTACTAAAGTACATAGAACTCAGGTAGCCTAGGCTACCTTTCGTGATATAGACAGATGTATACTTCCAAAAAAAGAACATACTAACAGTTAATAACAGTTATATAAATTCTCTTCTGTTTCTTCTATTCAAAACCAACTACTTTCGATTCCACACAGGGCATCACTGGGCCTCTTCTGCTGGACCTTCTGCTTCCACAGGCGCAGGCGCAGAAGGAAGCTCTGGTGGGGCCTGGCATCACTGTATCAAAATGGGAAAGAGACGGAAGGGGATTGGATGAAGATGGATAGGGAACATTTCAAGAATCTTGGGCTTTTCCACACAGGTCTCCATTCTGATCAAAGTTCATTTATAAAATTGTTGATTTTCAACATTTTTCGATGCTTTTCATAGAAGGGTCCAGGAGCATCTACGATATGAGATTCCAAAGCTGACCTGCTACAAAATGACTCTTAAAAAATCAAAAACACACCAACGGAGAGTTGGACCGGCTCGGATGAGGGTTTCCGGAATTTTGCCTGAAGACCATGTCGATCTTATGGCACTCTGTATATCTCTGTATCAGGTCATGTGTCCGTATGTCCTGAGATGTCAATATAGACAGATGTATACTTCCAAAAAAAAGAACATATTAACAGTTAATAACAGTTATATAAATTCTCTTCTGTTTCTTCTATTCAAAACCAACTACTTTCGATTCCACACAGGGCATCACTGGGCCTCTTCTGCTGGACCTTCTGCTTCCACAGGCGCAGGCGCAGAAGCAAGCTCTGGTGGGGCCTGGCATCACTGTATCAAAATGGGAAAGAGACGGAAGGGGATTGGATGAAGATGGATAGGGAACATTTCAAGAATCTTGGGCTTTTCCACAATGGTCTCCATTCTGATCAAAGTTCATTTATAAAATTGTTGATTTTCAACGTTTTTCGATGCTTTTCATAGAAGGGTCCAGGAGCATCTACGATATGAGATTCCAAAGCTGACCTGCTACAAAATGACTCTTAAAAATCAAAAACACACCAACGGAGAGTTGGACCGGCTCGGATGAGGGTTTCCTGAATTTTGCCTGAAGACCTCATGTCGATCTTATGGCACTCTGTATCATGTCATGTGTCCTGATGTCCTGAGATGTCCATATTGACAGATGTATACTTCCAAAAAAAAAGAACCCATTAACAGTTAATAAATGTTAATAACAGTTATATAGATCCTCTTCTGTTTCTTCTATTCAAAAACAACTATTTTCGATTCCACACAGGGCATCACTGGGCCTCTTCTGCTGGACATTCTGCTTCCACAGGCGCAGGCGCAGAAGGAAGCTCTGGTGGGGCCTGGCATCTGTATCAAAATGGGAAAGAGATGGAAAGAGACGGAAAGGGATTGGATGAAGATGGATAGGGAACATTTCAAGAATCTTGGGCATTTCCACAATGGTCTCCATTCTGATCAAAGTTCATTTATAAAATTGTTGATTTTCAACATTTTTCGATGCTTTTCATAGAAGGGTCCAGGAGCATCTACGATATGAGATTCCAAAGCTGACCTGCTACAAAATGACTCTTAAAAATCCAAAAGCACACCAACGGAGAGTTGGACCGGCTCGGATGAGGGTTTCCTGAATTTTGCCTGAAGACCTCATGTCGATCTTATGGCACTCTGTATCATGTCATGTGTCCTGATGTCCTGAGATGTCAAAAACCTCAACGGTATAACTGGTTTGTTATTACATTATGTTCACCAACCATGAAGACGATAGGTCCCCAAAAAGAGTGGTTGGGGACCTATCGTTTTAATCCCCGCTGTGTCTTCCCTGTAGCGGTGATCCGAATGCAACGAACTGGTTTGGAAAACAAGAAAGACTTTGAGTTAAACTTGAAACATTGTATATATAATTTTTAATTTACCTTTTTTTGGAATTTTTTGAAATGAGCCTTTCAAGTTTTACGCCCAAGAAGGTGCTATCCACGTTGTGTAAAATCCCATATATACTCTTGTGTTTCTTCTATTCGAATACAAAGACTTTCGAAGCCACACTGGGCCTCTTCTGCTGGACCTTGTCCTTCCACAGGCGCAGGCACAGAAGGAAGCTGTGGTGGGACCTGGCATCACTGTATCAAAATGGGAAAGATACGGAAGGGGATTGGATGAAGGTGGATGGGGAGCACTTCAAAAATCTTGGGCTTTTCCACACAGGTCTCCATTCTGATCAAAGTTCATTTATAAAATTGTTGATTTTGAACATTGTTCGATGCTTTTCAAAGAAGGGTCTAGGAGCATCTACAATGTGAGATTCCAAAGCTGACCTGCTACAAAATGAGTGTGAAAATCCTTGTAGGCAAATTAGCTGGCCTCTCTGCAGACTCGCTCTATGTGGTTTGAGCCTGTCTCCTTGGATGAAGGCAACCAACCCCTGCATCAAACTGAACCAAAAACACTGTTGCTCCCAGCAACGAACTCACTGAGTCAAACATGTGTTTTTTCAAGTGCGGTGCGAGGTTCTTCCTCGATTAACGCACAAAGTTTCATCATATCGTCCGAGACCTGTTCCACTTGAAACTTCGTGGAGCCCTCTCCGTCCTGAATGGACCGCATTGCGCACAAAAAGATTCAAAGATGTTCAAAGGATTTCAAAGGCAGAAAGCCACGTGAAGACAATTGTCCCAAGCCTTCTCGTGGTGCCAAGCACTGTCCTCCCGGCAGCGCATCAGCAAAAAGCATCAAAAAGCCACGTAACAAAATCTCAAAAAGTATCGGGATTCAAAGGCTGATAGGTTTCGAATGGTTTCGAAGGCATACCTGCAAAGGTGATCTGCCTCTGGCATTTGCGAGAGCAGCTCATCAAACAGCTCCATGTCAGTTATGATGCAGGCTGCGTCACCTGCCGCCTCCTGGCAGCATCCGGGAAGAGAAAGGATCTGAATACACCTTTATATATCTTTATATATCTTTATATATTCAACATGCCTCAACTGATTCCATCATTGTGCATCTTTGGCATGGTATAGTGATGTACAGTCACCAAAGCAAATCAGACTCATAGATCATCATCAAATGTAATAATATAATCATATATAATCATATACCTTCATCGTTTTGAATTCCACATGTGGCATCGCTGGGCCTCTTCTGCTGGACCTCCTGCTTCCACAGGCGCAGGCGCAGAAGGAAGCTCTGGTGGGACCTGGCATCACTGTATCAAAATAGGAAAAAGATGGAAAAAGACAGAAGGGGATGTGATGAAGGTGGATGGGGATGGATGGAGAGCATTTCAAAAATCTTGGGCTTTTCCACACAGGTCTCCATTCTGATCAAAGTTCATTTATAAAATTGTTGATTTTGAACATTTTTCGATGCTTTTCATAGAAGGGTCCAGGAGCATCTACGATATGAGATTCCAAAGCTGACCTGCTACAAAATGACTCTTAAAATTCAAAAACACACCAAAGGAGAGTTGGACTGGCTCGGATGAGGGTTTCCTATGATTTCCTGTTTTTTTTGCCTGAAGACCTCACATGTCATGTGTCCCCATGTCCTGAACCATTTCATTTTTGATGTTGTCATTCGTATTCTTCCATTGTCTTTTATGTATCCACCTGTCCAGCTATTGGAAGACAGCACTGGGCCTTCTCTGCTTCCACTGAGCCTTTCCCATCAAGCTGAGCAGGCTCTTGTGCGACCTGGCAACATTCAAGAGAAAGGAATCGGTGGACAGCTCTTCCACCCTCTGAAAAGATTTCCCACAGGGGTCCATCTACAATATGAGATTCCCAATCTGCTTCACTACAAGAGGACTGTTCTACCCACAAGTATTGCATCAAAGGATAACTGGAATGGCTTGAGCTCGAATTGGGCTATCCTGCGACTTGCCTCAACATCTTCAACCACCATCAACCACCAGCTATAGGAAATCCGTGGAAACATGTGGAAGCCAATAACGTGCCTCACCAACAGAAAGCAAAGCTTGACCGTCAGGCACAGCAGGCTCTCCTGCTGCAACCTGGCAGCATCCGGGAAAAGAAAGGATCTGAATACACCTTTATATATCTTTATATATCTTTATATATTCAACATGCCTCAACGGATTCCATCATTGTGCATCTTTGGCATGGTATAGTGATGTACAGTCACCAAAGCAAATCAGACTCATAGACCATCATCAAATGTAATAATATAATCATATATAATCATATACCTTCATCGTTTTGAATTCCACATGTGGCATCGCTGGGCCTCTTCTGCTGGACCTCCTGCTTCCACAGGCGCAGGCGCAGAAGGAAGCTCTGGTGGGACCTGGCATCACTGTATCAAAATAGGAAAAAGATGGAAAAAGACAGAAGGGGATGTGATGAAGGTGGATGGGGATGGATGGAGAGCATTTCAAAAATCTTGGGCTTTTCCACACAGGTCTCCATTCTGATCAAAGTTCATTTATAAAATTGTTGATTTTGAACATTTTTCGATGCTTTTCATAGAAGGGTCCAGGAGCATCTACGATATGAGATTCCAAAGCTGACCTGCTACAAAATGACTCTTAAAATTCAAAAACACACCAGAGGAGAGTTGGACTGGCTCGGATGAGGGTTTCCTATGGTTTCCTGTTTTTTTTGCCTGAAGACCTCACATGTCATGTGTCCCCATGTCCTGAACCATTCATTTTTGATGTTGTCATTCGTATTCTTCCATTGTCTTTTGTGTATCCACCTGTCCAGCTATTGGAAGACAGCACTGGGCCTTCTCTGCTTCCACTGAACCTTTCCCATCAAGCTGAGCAGGCTCTTGTGCGACCTGGCAACATTCAAGAGAAAGGAATCGGTGGACAGCTCTTCCACCCTCTGAAAAGATTTCCCACAGGGGTCCATCTACAATATGAGATTCCCAATCTGCTTCACTACAAGAGGACTGTTCTACCCACAAGTATTGCATCAAAGGATAACTGGAATGGCTTGAGCTCGAATTGGGCTATCCTGCGACTTGCCTCAACATCTTCAACCACCATCAACCACCAGCTATAGGAAATCCGTGGAAACATGTGGAAGCCAATAACGTGCCTCACCAACAGAAAGCAAAGCTTGACCGTCAGGCACAGCAGGCTCTCCTGCTGCAACCTGGCAGCATCCGGGAAAAGAAAGGATCTGAATACACCTTTATATATCTTTATATATCTTTATATATTCAACATGCCTCAACGGATTCCATCATTGTGCATCTTTGGCATGGTATAGTGATGTACAGTCACCAAAGCAAATCAGACTCATAGACCATCATCAAATGTAATAATATAATCATATATAATCATATACCTTCATCGTTTTGAATTCCACATGTGGCATCGCTGGGCCTCTTCTGCTGGACCTCCTGCTTCCACAGGCGCAGGCGCAGAAGGAAGCTCTGGTGGGACCTGGCATCACTGTATCAAAATAGGAAAAAGATGGAAAAAGACAGAAGGGGATGTGATGAAGGTGGATGGGGATGGATGGAGAGCATTTCAAAAATCTTGGGCTTTTCCACACAGGTCTCCATTCTGATCAAAGTTCATTTATAAAATTGTTGATTTTGAACATTTTTCGATGCTTTTCATAGAAGGGTCCAGGAGCATCTACGATATGAGATTCCAAAGCTGACCTGCTACAAAATGACTCTTAAAAATCCAAAAACACATCAAAGGAGAGTTGGACTGGCTCGAATGAGGGTTTCCTGAATTTTCCTCAGTACAAAATGACTTTTGAAGGAACACCCTGACTCTGCCTTCTCTGGTTCTGGAAAATTTGGCTTTGCAACCTGGCCGAATGGGGAATCGGGAGGAACACCGAGGCATATCGAGGCATAATTATCCATAATTCATTTTTAAAAAATTACACAGATATACACATGTTATCAATCATGCCGTATAAACATGCATAACTAATTCATATGCTGGCGACTGCTCACTACAAAATGCCAATCAGAAAAGTCATCATATAAACAGACAGGTATAGACAGCTTACGACGATGGTGGAAGTCCGCAGCAAGTTTTTTCATCTTAAGCCACTAGTCAACTCTGGAATTTCAAAAGGCTCCGACAGGCACAAGCCCGGATCAGCTCTACTTGCATGACAACATTCGAAGGAATCCCACGGCTATTCATTCAACTCCACTTCAGCTCGATTGGCGCCTTGACTGGCTCACTGCTGAGATCCACTTCTCTTTGCAGCCAACTGCATAACCTTCATCTGCAATTCTGCCACGAGGTCGGCTAATTGACTCAGCTCTGCTGCCATCTCAGCGATCTCATAGGTCTCGTCATCAAGATCTGTCACCACGTCCACCTTTTGGTTTGTGAGTTCCAACCTCTCCACCTTTAATGAGACAAAGTGGATGAAAAGCTGGTGATCATAGTTCCTGCTGGAATGGAGGTGGGCGACAACCCACTTGACCCATTGTTGGTCAGTGTTCCACATTTCAAGGAATGTTTTTCCTCTGGCCTTGACACCGAAAGCCACGGTCATTCTGCCAAGCTCGTCTAACGAGTATTCCGAGGCAGCTTTTCGGGGCTTCTCACTCTTCTGAGAGACCTTTTGAACTGCCTTCAGCCGATCAAGGAGGCTGGACATTGCACGTGACCACAGCCGAAGTCTAGCAAAAAAAGCTATGTGCTGCTCGAGTGCTTGAATCTGAAAAGGGGCCATGATCAGGGGTCGCTAGATGCACACCAACCATCACCAACCCATCTTCAACACATGCTTTTTCTTGCAGCACCTCTAGATCCCCCAGCCATTCCCCCACCTTGAGGCTACAAAATGGATGTTCACATGTCGGTGTTCTACAGAATGCATCTGATCCAATCACTGACATGCATTTCTTTGGGTGTCACCTCCAAAGTAATCGGAAAGAGCCTCAGCTGCAGGTTTCTTTCCGGCTTTTGCCTTCTTTTCAGAAGGCTCCTGGGGCAGCCATGGGCAGCCAAGGACGATCAATGACAATGCTCAACCGTAGAAGAAATCCTGGATTCAACATGTCTTCATGCTTTTGAAAAATGCCTTTCAAAACAATTTTGATATGTTTGGAAAATGAACTGATGAGTTGGAATGCATTGTCAAAAAAACACTGAAGATTCTAGAGGCAGAAACCAAAATGCTAAGTTCGAACATGTCAGCAAATGTTAGCGAATCTTAACGTTTTGCAACCACCAATGCCCAGCAAGATCCCTCACTCATTCCCCCACCTTGTGGCTACAAAATGGATGTTCACATGTCGGTGTTCTACAGAATGCATCTGATCCGATCACTGACATGCATTTCTTTGGGTGTCACCTCCAAAGTAATCGGAAAGAGCCTCAGCTGCAGGTTTCTTTCCGGCTTTTGCCTTCTTTTCAGAAGGCTCCTGGGGCAGCCATGGGCAGCCAAGGACGATCAATGACAATGCTCAACCGTAGAAGAAATCCTGGATTCAACATGTCTTCATGCTTTTGAAAAATGCCTTTCAAAACAATTTTGATATGTTTGGAAAATGAACTGATGAGTTGGAATGCATTGTCAAAAAAACACTGAAGATTCTAGAGGCAGAAACCAAAATGCTAAGTTCGAACATGTCAGCAAATGTTAGCGAATCTTAACGTTTTGCAACCACCAATGCCCAGCAAGATCCCTCACTCATTCCCCCACCTTGTGGCTACAAAATGGATGTTCACATGTCGGTGTTCTACAGAATGCATCTGATCCGATCACTGACATGCATTTCTTTGGGTGTCACCTCCAAAGTAATCGGAAAGAGCCTCAGCTGCAGGTTTCTTTCCGGCTTTTGCCTTCTTTTCAGAAGGCTCCTGAGGCAGCCATGGGCAGCCAAGGACGATCAATGACAATGCTCAACCGTAGAAGAAATTCTGGATTCAACATGTCTTCATGCTTTTGAAGAAATGCCAGTCAAAACAATTTGGATATGTTTGGAAAATTGATTGGTGAATTGAAATGATCACGTCATGTGTCCGGATGTCCTGAGATGTCAATATAGACAGATGTAACTTACAAAAAAAAAAGCATATGAACAGTTCATAACAGTTATATAAATCCTCTTCTGTTTCTTCTATTCAAAAACAACTACTTTTGAAGCCACACAGGGCATCACTGGGCCTCTTCTGCTGGACCTTCTGCTTCCACAGGCGCAGGCACAGAAGGAAGCTGTGGTGGGACCTGGCATCACTGTATCAAAATGGGAAAGAGACGGAAGGGGATTGGATGAAGATGGATAGAGAACATTTCAAGAATCTTGGGCATTTCCAGAATGGTCTCCATTCTGATCAAAGTTCATTTATAAAATTGTTGATTTTGAACATTTTTCGATGCTTTTCATAGAAGGGTCCAGGAGCATCTACGATATGAGATTCCAAAGCTGACCTGCTACAAAATGACTCTTAAAAATCCAAAAGGACCGGCTCGGATTCGGATGAGGGTTTCCTGAATTTTGCCTGAAGACCTCATGTCGATCTTATGGCACTCTGTATATCTCTGTATCAGGTCATGTGTCCGGATGTCCTGAGATGTCAATATAGACAGATGTATACTTCGAAAAAAAGAACATATCAACAGTTAATAACAGTTATATAAATCCTCTTCTGTTTCTTCTATTCAAAAACAACTACTTTCGAAGCCACACAGGGCATCACTGGGCCTTTTCTGCTGGACCTCCTGCTTCCACAGGCGCAGGCGCAGAAGAAAGCTCTGGTGGGACCTGGCATCACTGTATCAAAATGGGAAAGAGACGGAAGGGGATTGGATGAAGATGGATAGAGAACATTTCAAGAATCTTGGGCATTTCCAGAATGGTCTCCATTCTGATCAAAGTTCATTTATAAAATTGTTGATTTTGAACATTTTTCGATGCTTTTCATAGAAGGGTCCAGGAGCATCTACGATATGAGATTCCAAAGCTGACCTGCTACAAAATGACTCTTAAAAATCCAAAAACGCATCAAAGGAGAGTTGGACTGGCTCGAATGAGGGTTTCCTGAATTTTGCCTGAAGACCCCATGTCGATCTTATGGCACTCTGTATCATGTCATGTGTCCTGATGTCCTGAGATGTCCATATAGACTGATGATGACTGATTTATATTTCCAAAAAAAATGTAAATTAAAAATTATATATATATACTCTTGTGTTTCTTCTATTCGAATACAAAGACTTTCGAAGCCACACAGGGCCTCTTCTTTGGAAAATGAACTGATTAATTGGAATGCATTGTCAAAAAAAACACCGAAGATTCTAGAGGCAGAAACCAAAATGCTAAGTTCGAACATGTCAGCAAATGTTAGCGAATCTTAACGTTTTGCAACCACCAATGCCCAGCAAGATCCCTCACTCATTCCCCCACCTTGTGGCTACAAAATGGATGTTCACATGTCGGTGTTCTACAGAATGCATCTGATCCGATCACTGACATGCATTTCTTTGGGTGTCACCTCCAAAGTAATCGGAAAGAGCCTCAGCTGCAGGTTTCTTTCCGGCTTTTGCCTTCTTTTCAGAAGGCTCCTGAGGCAGCCATGGGCAGCCAAGGACGATCAATGACAATGCTCAACCGTAGAAGAAATCCTGGATTCAACATGTCTTCATGCTTTTGAAAAATGCCTTTCAAAACAATTTTGATATGTTTGGAAAATGAACTGATGAGTTGGAATGCATTGTCAACAAAAAAACTGAAGATTCTAGAGGCAGAAACCAAAATGCTAAGTTCGAACATGTCAGCAAATGTTAGCGAATCTTAACGTTTTGCAACCACCAATGCCCAGCAAGATCCCTCACTCATTCCCCCACCTTGTGGCTACAAAATGAATGTTCACATGGTGGTGTTCTACAGAATGCATTTGATTCCATGACTGAGATGTATTTCCTTTGGGTGTCATCCCCAAAATAATCGGAGAGAGCCTCTGCAACAGGTTTCTTTCCGGCCTTTGCCTTCTTTTCAGAAGGCTCCTGGGGCAGCCATGGGCAGCCAAGGACGATCAATGACAATGCTCAACCGTAGAAGAAATCCTGGATTCAACATGTCTTCATGCTTTTGAAGAAATGCCAGTCAAAACAATTTGGATATGTTTGGAAAATTGATTGGTGAATTGAAATGCATTGTCAACAACATTGAAAATTCTAGAGGCAGAAACCGAAATGCAGAGTCAATACATTTTAGCGAATGTTGGCGATTTGCAATCACCAATGCAAGATCCCTCACTCATTCCCCCACCTTGTGGTTACAAAATGGATGTTCACATGGTGGTGTTCTACAGAATGCATCTGATCCAATCACTGACATGCATTTCCTTTGGGTGTCACCTCCAAAGTAATCGGAAAGAGCCTCAGCTGCAGGTTTCTTGCTGCCTTTTGCGGGCCCCTTTGCGTTCTTTGCAATGTCCTGGGCAAAAATCAGTTTGGATATACCTGGGTGGATATGGAGGGTTTTGATGTCTGTCATCACGGTTCAGTTTTGTTCGATTTCAGAACCTCCATAAAAATCAGCACAAACATTTATAAACATACTGTATTGATGCGCATGGTTTGTGAATCACCTTCCCAAAGCCTTGTAAAGAAGAACGCGAGGAAAAGGTTGGTATGAAATGGTATGAACATGTATGAACTGGGCTGAATATGGTTGAATTGATATGACTGCTAAGATATATAGAGGATCGTAAACATCAGTGTAAGATTCTGCAGCCATTCCCACACCCTGCGACTACAAAATGAATGTTAACATGTCGATGTTCTACAGGATGCCTTTGTTGCATCTTGCTTCAAAAGAATCAATCTCGACGCTTTCATTGTCCATCGGCTGTGTCTGGAAACTCTGCAGTTAAGTTGCATTGTTAGAGTCGGCCTTCAACTTGGCCAATTCCTTGGCCTCAGCGGACTGGACAGTGTGCGTGAAAGATGCACAAAAGAAAATCCATAGCGATACATACCTGTAGATACATGCAGATAATATGCAGATACATGCAGGTACCATGATACCATAACAATCCTCAACAGCAATTTTGATGCCGATGCAAATCTTCAAAGCATCACCCATGCTGAAAAGGCTGAAAAAGGATGAAAAAGGTATAACAAAATATAAAGGTTACTATCCATGACTATCCCAGTCATTGGATTCATCCGAAACCCTCAAATCCCCAAATTCTCTCTTTGTCAGATGTTAGCTGCCTGATTCGCGCACTTTCTTCAGACTGATGTGATGGAAACAGCAAGTCGACAGCCATGTTGCGGCCAGCTTGGAGCAAGGCTCAATGGTTGCGTGCTCAGGCTCCCTCTGCTGCTTTTGCAGCTAGGCGAGCCGATCTTCTCACTGCTACACAAAGCTTGTGGCCCCTGTGAACTTTTTTTGGTCGCAGCTGTCTCTGCTGATTTCTGCCAGCTGATTTGGAATGAGGTGGCTTTCTGCCACCTGGTTTGGAATGAGGTGCCTTTGGAACAGCCTCGTCAAGGTTTCTGTTCTCCCAGCAGCCTCGCACCGCCCTACAGAATGTTCGAGTGAACGTTGCTGTCAGGGGCAGATCAGGTCCACCTTGCCAGCCAATCGACCCATCTGGTCGGTGGACTTTCACGTGGTATACCTAGGTGGGACATGGTGGGACAAGGTTGCAGGGATAACAAGAAACAAAAAGAAACAAAATACATATCTACAAAAAGACTGTTCAAAGCAGTAGTCTTACAAAATGGCAGGGGTCTGGCAATATCTTGTGATAGATTGTCCCAATGCCTCCATGATTTTTGACTGATGTTACCTACAAAATGATGTTCTGGATTATTCTGGGCACTCTAGGTTTTGATCGTCTGCGCTGCCGGCGATCGAAGCGATCCTGGATCATCTTCCTGTCCTTTTTGGTCATTGTCCTTGTTAAACTGCTCAAACTCCTCAGGGAACTATTCAGGGCTGAATAGCATATCACAGAGCGAAGGGATCCCGAAAGTGAACCCAGAATAACCCAGATACAAACAAACTACATGTCCATCATGATCCATCACCCCAAATCCTCATGTTCGTCAAGAGGTGGCTGCACTTGCACAAGTCGTGATTGAAAAAACCCATGTGGGTTTTGACAATGTAGAGCTTGAAAATGCCAATCAAGGAGACGAAGAACAGTTGTTTAAACCCCCACGAGCTACATGGCTGTTCAACCATCAGTCGCAGAGTTGGGGTATTTTGCAAGACCAGCATCAAAAACATCACCTGGGCAGGTCTTGAAGTCCAGAAGTGCCATTCTGTAGGTGTCCCATGATGCACGAACATTTTGTAGGGAAATGATCTGATGCATGTTGATGAACCAGAATTCACATGAATTCACTAAATAAAGTTTGGATCACGTAAAGGGATGCAACAGGGTGTCAATGAAATTGAAACAGAATGGTGGATCGTGGTGGGAACAGCATGAAACACCACGACATGCCCAAAAAGCAAAAGATTCGAGCTGTAGAAATCTTGAAGAATCCGAGTGACGAAACTACCCCATATTCTTTGGGCCAGTCTCACCTTGTAATTGGCAAGATTGCCACAAGGGTGCAGCTTTGTGCGTTTATGCACAGAGCTGCTAGCAGCTGTAAAAAGACTGCATGGTGGAGCCCCTGCGATAAGCCCTTCTGGATGGAGCCTACGGGAGAAGACCCAAGTGCCCAACTGATCCCAACTGTTTTTTAAGAATCCTTTAGCTTCATTCAACTGCATAAACCAGCAAAAACAAACACAATACAGTGCCAATCAAGCCTTTATGCATGCCTATGCATGCGTGATGGTCTATGTATGTGTGTATATGATTACGTATGTGTGTGGGTGTGCAATGCCCTCCCCATCTCTCCCCCACACTTTTTCCAAAGTATTTTGATATCAAGTTGCCTCGCGGCCTTCTCAAGAAGCACCTTGAAACCCGATTCACTGGTAATGTCATGTGTCTTGCTGAGCTTGATGTCGTAGCTAAAACCTACGAATCCTTTCTCCTCAAACGCTGACTGCATGCGGCAGGAGACGCCAAAAACATCTAGAACATGTAGGGTCTTTGGAGCCCTGGAAGCCACGTCCAGGAACTTTTGCAATTCCACCACATGTTTCTCTGGAGCGTACCACCTGGGCTATGTGGACGTTCTGCCATTTTCAAATTTGCATTATCATTTTATAGCAACAAAAACCATGCTCTTGGATTTTGTAGGTACTTGGAGGGGCCCAAAGTGCTATCATCATACAATATATATATATATAACATATACATATATATATATACGTATATATACATATATATAGAATTTATTTTCTTTGTTCATTTTGTGATATTTTGTGCATCATCATGCCAACAAATTTTACTTGCAGCCAACACGCTCTGACTCATCGAGCAAACAAGTCGTGTCATCATCAAGACGGGGTGCGGCAAAAACCGAAGCCGCGCTGATCAAAAGCACAAGGATGGAAGACCGCATGGTCCCAGCACCCGATGGCTAATGACACTCCAAAATACAGCTTAACAGAATCTGTCGACAACATCAGGTGTTGGGAGGTTTGAGCCAAGAAATATGGTCACAAATCCCAGTGGTGAAATTGCATTTTGTAGCATCCACCTCTTGAAACTCATTTTGTAGTGTGCACATTTGTGCACTGCAATCATCCAAAACAACACTTTTATGAAAAACATGCGCGGTATTGCGCGGTCTTGGCCAGTCATATCTCGCCATTAAGTTGACACTTCAACCCTGCCCACCAACGGACACCATTTATCAATGACGCCAAGAGACGGAAAATGATGGTCGGTCTTCGTTGATGCGGGAAGTTGACTGCCAAGTCTTCTCTTCCCTGAGAGCGGTGGGGAAAACATGGGAAAACAGCATAGTAAAGTGACAGGGCGATACAGGGCGTCCTTCAGCGAATGCCCACTCCAAACCCCGAATGCCTTCATCCCTGCTGGATGCTTCCAAGGAACTCATCCCAAAAAGCCTGATGATAGCTTCCCCCCTTGTAGGCCATCTTGCAACGAGAAACTTAGTTCATCTCGAACATTGACCGTGATTTTCATGGATAGCCATGGGTGGTCATGGATGACGAAAGCAAAAGGATCCAAACGTTTCCGAAACATTTCGAACCTTTTGCGCTTGATGACATTTCGAACACTTTTGAAAAGATTTGAGCACAACTTAACACATATGAACACTATGTTTTTTGCAAGTGGCCCCAAGTTTGCCTTTTCTCCTCCCACCATGGCGCGCACATATCCTCTGTGCATTTCCCGACTTTGCACAGGCCCCACAAGCCTGGAGGAGGCTTTGAGGAAGTAGTCATCTCTCACCAAAATGGCAAGCTCTCAGCCAAAAAACGGGCTTGCGATGGCGGGCGTGGAAACATTAACATGCTAGTTATTGTCTGAAGGGCAACTAGGTTTGCTACAAAATGAGATTGGGTTTTCACATGTTGCCTTCCGAAGGGCAACTTACCCTGCTACAAAATGAGATTGGGTTTTTACATGTTGTCTTCCGATGGGCAAATTCCCTTGCTACAAAATGACTTTCGATTTTTAAAGGTCTCTCAACTACCGAAACGTTGAAAATGCATAAAATGCAATTCCCAAGCTCTTGGTACAAAATGCCTGGCCCAACCCCATTTTTTCATCTTATTTTAAGCCTGGCAAGGCCTTGAAACGGGGCACAAGGCCTCCCATTCTGTAGTGGAAATTCGAACGGGGATCCGTATACCCTATTTTCAGACACACCCTTTTGATTTTGACTCAACCAAGGCGTGTATCTGGGTAGAGGACCGGAAGCACAATCTTGCCAGTGTAAATACCTCAAAAGCGACACTAACGGGAAGCCGGCGACACGACTTGGACGCTGCGATTCCGGGTCCGCGCCTCCTTCAAAATCCGTTTCAGGTGGTCCGCGAACGGCAAACTTAGTTCCACAACGATCGGTATGGGTCAAATTGGGAGTTCAATCAACCCACACAAACTTGGCCCATTTCTGTTGAGGTATCGGTTTGTCAGGTACATAACCCTTGACTCATCTGGAGTATGACACGTTCCAGCTTGCAACTGTTGAGGTCCATGCGATCCACTCAAAGAGGTCATCAGTTGCTGGTCCCGCAGTCCTCACAGCTTGGTTTCAGTTGGGTATGGCATGGTTCAAAAAGAGAATGGAAAGGGACAACAAGTGCTGTGATTGCTGTGGTCATATTTTAGTCGATTTTAGTCGCATGTGACTACATATACTCACACATCTATATGGGACTTTGATAATTTTGAGTTGTTTGTTTCTGTTGCTCCCACTACATCTCGCCCAGTCCAGTGTCGCGATGGAGATTCACAGATCTCCTTGAGTTCTCTTTGGATGCGCCTTAGGGATATCCCCACAAGGATCCACCAACATTCAGCAGCTCAGCAGAAAGTTGAAAGCTCAACATCCATCATGGACGCATCATGCCTCCCATCAAAATTACAGAAAGATCATAAAATAATCCTGTCAATAATCAAAAAATATGAAAAACCACCACATAAACTCTCAGCAACCATTTATCATCGTCCAAAACGCCATTGAGTTCTTATTATTCCCCAATTTAACCATACAACATCATCCTTAATCCTCCATAAAATACCTCTAAAATTTCAATATATTAGAGTAGAACTAAAAAGCAAATACACAAATATCATGTATATATACAATATCATTACCCAATGGTATAATCATTCATAAATCATTGGTAACCATTCATATACTATAGATGTCTATAGATATTCATATACTATATAGTACTATATCTATGGAATTTCATATACTATAGATATATCCCTTAGATATCTAAAGACATTAACCATTCATATATAGATATCTATAGATATCTAATGGATATACCACATGTTTTTTTCCCCAGCCGTCCCTGCGACCGCGGAGCTTGATGGAGGACGTGGACCCCGTGGAGCTGCCGGCCTTCGGCATCCCGGCGCCGAAGTGCGCCATGGCTTCGCCAAACGACGACCGACGGGGAGGATGGGGACGGGGCCAGAATTCCCCCAAAAGCTGTGGAAAATCCCATGGAAAATTTATGAAAATCTTGAAGTGACTGTTAGTATATTGACATGTTGAAAAATTTACTCGATGTTGGTTGTTCATGAGTCGAATTAGCTGTGGAACCATGAGAGTGCCACGACGCGAACTGTGCTGTGCAGCAAATTTGTTTGTTGCCAACATCGGTGTTTGATGTCACTTGGAGAAGGAGCATGATAAATCTGAAGGATGCAATGCCAAGCTCATACCATGAGCAACATTTTGCTGCCCGGAGTTTCGCGTTCAAGCGAAAAAGCAGACGGTCAGGAGTGGTCTACGTGACACTACACACACAAAACATTGGGCACATCTCCGCACCACTGTAAAAAAAAATACAAAGAAAGCCTTGAATTGCTGAAAATATCTAAAAATGACCCAAGCGGATGCTGTAGACAAGGAAAAAATAGAGATTCAGCTGAAAACGCCATTGCATGATGCAGATGTGCGACCACAAATCTCTGCAGGGGCTTGCCCCTGAATTTGATGCAAACTGAGACTCCAAGTGCTTCAGGCTTTTGCCACTGAGGAAAGCTCCTGACAAGCAACAACTCACAAGATGAAGTTCCAAAGATCTGGTCTTTTTGCTGGAAGCGGATCAAAGGTCCTACCAACATATCTTAACAGGAATCTCTAGCTGGTCAGCTTAGAGTCAACGCGTGTCAATGCTGCAACCTCCGCAAAGAAGAAGAGAATCTGACCCCACCAGTTTCCAGTGTCCTCTGCAAGAATTTGCGCTAGTCGTTGCCTGCTTTTCGGGGGATGCTGACCGTCTCATCATATGCTGCAAATTTGCACGCACAATGTGATATGCTTCAAGTAGAGGAAAAGGCACGACAGTAGTGAGTTTCTCTCGGGAAATCGCTTCGATGGCCTTACGGGAGAACAGTTTGAATCTAGGTGTTGCTCAGTTTCCCGTAGTTCAATGATGTTCAATGTAGTTTACCATCAAACTCTATTATGATATATTATGATACTATGGATGCCTGCGCTGTAGTCTTCTCTCTTCCTTTTGAATGCACCGTCTCTCATCATCGTTGGCCAAGACCTTGGAACTTGGAACTTTCGCTGTGTGAACTCGAAACGACATCACTGGGCTCCTGACTGTTGGTATTAAAACAGTAGCAGTCTCCGCAGTCTCCGCAGTCTCCGCAGTCTCCGTTCGGCTCTGAGTGAAAACATCCTGCCACTCCACATTGAGTCACTCATGAGTCTTGCACTGTCTTGCCTGCACAATATACTTGATGTGTTTCAAAAGTTTGACCATCAACATCAACGATCGTCCTCCTCCAAGCTCTCCGCAGTACTTTGGCGGGCTTCCACCACACCTTCCGCTGATGACGTGGCACCTTGACCGTCCTCATTGGTCGGAAGGCCACCTGGATCAGTGACAATGTCTAGGCTGAAATCCTCAAATCTTCCTGCAAGAATTCATAGTGTTTTTCACCATGTTTCACCAGTCAAGGCAAAGAAAAAGAATGGTGTATTGGGTGTGTATATATATATATACTGAACTATAATTATATGATATATATATGTGTGTGTGTTTAATTTATTTATTCATAATAATTGTATACATATATAAATATATAAACATACATACTAACAATATAATACTGGACCATCTGCCCAGTACTGTACCCACATAGAAATTCCACCTGGAAGATGATGCCGCTCCAACAACTCGCTGGTGATCTCACTCGCCAGGTGCGCCTGCAGTCAAGGCTGAGGTCTGATTTTAGAATATGTTAGATGAATATGGATGAATATGGATGAATATGGATGAATATGTTGGATGAATATGTTATATATGTTGGATGAATAGGTTAATCTGTGGTTAGGAATCCGGAAAAATATACTACCCTTTTTCTCAGAAGCTGTGTGCAAATTCTTTAAGGCTAGATGTTTAGTTTGTTTTGGGTAGTCCTGTTTGAAACGATAAAATTGGTCAATTGGTGCATTGCATATCTCCGTCCATTTTGGGGTGGTGATAATTTTGACCCATTCCCAGAATAAGTTTGACAAATGTCACAGCAAAAATCGATACTGGACCTAATCTAAACCGCGATCCACACCTTCCGGCCGGCTGTGCTGAGACGCAGCAAACGACAAAAGCCTGGCAAAATCATGCCGTTTGAATGTAACACGGTATCCAAAAAAAAATCTGGATCCAAATAAATTGATCCCAAAAATCCACAACTTGGTCCCAAAAAAAAAGGGTCCTTGTGGGAAAACTTGGGCCCTTGTCTTTGAACAGTTCCAAGATGTTCCAAGCTAGCCGGGGTGGCTTTTCAGCTCTACAGCCTTGAGCCTCTCAGCGATCATCCTCTGGAACTTCCGGCTCTTTTTCTCAGGAAATGGTCGGTTGAGGATCGCGTGCCCCAGCGGTTGCTGTGCCCTCCGATCATCTTCTGCCAAGGCATCCTACACTGGGGTCGTTCTCAGGACTAGATTGCCTTTGGTTTCAAGTTTCAAGATTGTCTCAAGATTGTCTCCATGTCAGATGATGTCAGATGATGTCAGATGTTACAACTTCCCCCTCTTTCGTTTCTCCTCAATTCTCTGCACCAGGACAGGTCTGGAGTCGGACATCCTCAGCCGCAGCCCGGTGGAGATGATCCGCAGCTGCACCAAGGTGGCGCTGCGCAGCCGCCGTTGCCGCTCGCCCAACGTGGCACGTCGCAGGCTCTGCAGCAGCGCCGCCAATGTGCCGCTCACGGTGGTGGCCTGCCGCTGCCAGTCCCCGCTGTATGCCCAACGGCTGGTGCGCGGACGGCTTGGGCAGACCCCAACCGCCCCAACGTGGGGAAGACATCGCCAGGGCAAGGGAAGGCTCACGTCCATACTGAGGTCTAAGCAAAGTTGGGGTGCATCCCAATGATTTTGCTTGGCTTTGGGGAGTTCGAACCTTCACACAATAACATGGACATGAAGCATCATGCTTACACTGAAAACACTGAAATGCGGAAGATGATTAGTTTTGCCCGACTTTCTGGTCGACTATGTCCAAACTTTCTTGAGGTCTCAAGGTATGTCAAGCTGTCACCTTTCCTTGGATGGAGAATGGCCTTGAGATGCCTTGAGTATCGAAAAGCTGCATTCCATGCAGGGCCAGCCCATCCTCAAAATGATGCAACCATGTCCAATTCCCTTCATCCTGAAATTGAGGCCCACGGCCAACTCACTTGTTGACTAAAAATCTTCGCAGCTGATCGTAGCTCCACACACACCCTTTTTTTCAAGGCGACCTCTTTTAACTCAGAGTCTCTGGGCGCAGGCTTATGGCGCTGCTGATAAGAAACGGAGGACGCTCAACTCGTCTTCGTCATCGTCATCCGGTCCCGGGGTCGGCATGATCTCGATAGTGCTCACATCCACGGGAGCGGGCGCCGGGACGGTCATGGTGAAGGGAGTGGGGGGTGGGAGCATGGGCAGTGCGGCCGCCTCCTGCTCCTTAGGGGATGAATTCGGAGGGTCCTGAGCCTGGCACCTGTGATGACTCCAAGCCTTCCTGTCTGGATTTGATCTGATATCATTTCAATTCTTTTCATATATACATTCTATTCAACAAAAATACCAAAAGTTCCCGAACTCCTGGCTTCAAAAATAGAAATTCAAGCTCAAGAAGCGACCAATTGTTTCCATGATTCTACCTAAACCTCCCGTCCTTCTTCTCCTTCTCTTCCCGGTTCTTTTCTTTGGAAGGGCTCACCCACACCGCAGGGGCAGTGTTTTGGTCAGCTCCCCGGTCAAAGAAGTGGTCGTTGTCCGACACTCCATCCCCGCGCAGAGGGACCAACTCCTCTACGATCGATTCCTTCATGGCCTGCACAGCTGTGAACAAAGTGGCTGCCATAGGTGGCCATAGGTGGCCAATGTCTAGCCCCTTCACAATTGGTCTGGTTTACAACATCAATAATTTCAACAACTTGCTACGGTGGAAAGTGGATGGATCTGGGGTTCCAAGTCTGACACATAGCAACATGAATTTCAATTCATAGCGGCATCCGAACAAGATTTCACTGCCCTGGACCCTTGGCACCTTTTCTTGAGCTTCCTGGCGCCGCTTCCGCATGTCTTCCGGAGCCAAGGCGTTGGAATCCATCGAAACGAGCTCCTGAGAGACTCACAATGGAACAACTCCGCCGAGCTTGCGAAATTGGGAACCAACCACTCGGATTTGTTTCATCAACACTTCCGCAGGCAGCAAGAGACCACTGAAACAACTGTATTGGGATCAAACCCTTTACAGAAAGTCTGTGCTTCATGGTTTGTTGCTTCATTTTTTTGACCTACAATCGCAACTTCCCACTTTATAGCCAGAATAAGTATCAACCTGATTCAACATGTATCAACTATGAAAATCCCAAGCAGATTCAACTTCTTGGGTCAATTTCAGCACCTCGGGTTTGAGCTCCCCAGAGAGAACTCGCGCACGCAGCTCCGCATTCCCGGCATTGGACAGGTTGGTCCGCAGCATCCGCGCATGGTGACGATATTCGTGTGCCTTGGCACGGCCATAGCGGCCCCAAAGCAGGTTTTCCACCTTGGCTGAGGACTTTTAAAAAAAAAAACAAAGAGGGATCAACCAGGATTCCAATCATCAAATGGGTCTAAATAGATCAATATCCCCAAACATCAATAGAATTGGTCACTTCATAACTTGAGGGTCAATCCTCGTACCCCTTTTGAGGTGGTTACAATCTGTGGATTTTGGTTGCCCACCTCAGCGGCCACCAGATTATTCGGCAGTTGCGCAGGCGATGGCAGCGGCCCCACGGGAGACTTCTGTGGGGAGGTGGGTGAGGGAGCGCCAAGACCTAGGCATTTCGAACCCTGTGACCTTTCAAGATCTCTTCAGCCTGGTTAAAGCAAGAAACCCAACATCGTCACATCATTTTGCAGCTCTGAGTGGCCCAAACCTGGGCATTTTGAATCCAACTTTAGTCATTTCCCCAATTTCCCAGTCCCCAAATTCTTAAAAGAAATGTAGCACGGTGAACTGCAGCTTCGTTTGCCCTGCCCGAAAATGAGGCAAGTTGGATCTACTCTATTCTTTTCCTATCCAAAAATGTGTAGACAGTTACAAATTCTTGCAACTCAAACTAAACTCCCCCACCTGACAAGCCCTGTGAAATGAGGTCCACCACGCGTCGGCGCATGGCCTTGTCCTCCGGGCTCTGCTCCTGTGCGGCGGGTTTCGGTTGCCGGCGCCAGCGGGCACAGAGCTCCAGCGTGGGCGCTCGAAGCTCGGCGGCCAGCGCCGACTTTTGACTCGCGCACCATTTGTGCAAGCCGTCGAAGGGTTTACCTGGGGGAAATATGTCAAAAACTATGTCAAAATATGTCAAATATGGATGGAAAATGATGCAAAACTGAATGAAATTTGTTCAAAAACATGTGAAAGCCCTTGTGTTCACAGCGAAAAATGTAGCCAGTAGCTGGTGTTTATGGCTGTTCATTGCACAATTCATAGGTTTTACCTATCCACAGGGGAAAAGGGTACTCAGGTGACACTGGGGTGATGATTCATGTCATGTCCATGTACATGTTCAAGCAATGATGATTGGAAGGTTTGTCCAATTGGTCAAGTTTTGAATTGCCAGTGGCTTGTCTTGAGATGCTGCTCTGCAAGGAACTGGAAGAGAAAACATTGCTTTTCACACGGTCCAAATAGAAAGGATGACGGAAAGCGCTGGAACAGCGCAGGAAGTTGATGTAGCTTTGCCCTAGGGGAGGATGGCGGGGGGTGATTGGCAGAACATGTGGGTGCAGTCTTGCCTCTGTCGGCCTCATCTTGGCCCATGTTGGGCAGATGTTGAGTCATGTGGGGATATGTTGGGCCAACGTTGAGACCATATTGGTGGTGGGTGTCTTGGCGGTGGTGGCATGGCATGCGAGCTCTCATATAAGTCGCTATTGCAATGGTGTGTTGCATCTGCGCGCGCAAACACAATACACAATATCAAACAATCCTGCACACTTTTCCTGTCCTTACCGGCGGAGCCTACACAAGGAAAGGGCAGCTGGCGTCGCATGTGATAAAGTAAACAAGTGCAAATCTTATCCGAAACTCACTGGGTTCACGCTGATGCTTGAGTAATGTATGGTCATGTTTTGTTGGTGTCTTTTGGATCTGGATTCCTTCTCTAGTTTGAGAAACTCATAGAAAAGTGTTTGTGTAACATTCATCAAGCTGGTACTGGTATTGGGACTTTTCTGACCGTATCTTTGTATATCTTTTGTATCTACTTAATTTGGCAGGGGAACGGTGGCAGTTTGCTACCCGGAATATCTTTAAAAAATTGAATGCTTTCCGTGGTTTGCTGCACTGGTCTACTTGAGATTGCAGGAAGTTTCAGGCCTTCATTAACAAATCTTTGAAGGTGCTTAGCCTGGATAGAAATGCAAACTTCTGGAAGCCAAGCCACCGATCGATTGTCGGTGCTCCCATAAAGAGGCCCTTCCAAGTGGCAAGGCTTTCAAACATGCCAGACATGCTAATACCAACATTCCCGCTTCTTCTCGATTCTCATTGGCTTCCAAGCGCTCCACTGCTTCCTTTAGCACTTGGCCAATGAGCTTCAGACCGTCTTGGGCCACAAACGCTATGCGACAGGACCTGGTAGATCTAGCGATGCACCCCAGGAACAAACCCAGGCAACGTCGTTCCACCGCAACACCCCAGCTGGGAACCTTGTCCTTCAGGGCACTCAGAAGGTCCAACAACTCCTCCTCAGTCACTCGGAAGCCATTCTCAGACAAGCCGGAGACGAATTCTTTCCGGGCGCTTTCCTCTGGAGTCTCAACTGGTTCATCAAAATATCCATCTTCAAACCTTAAAAGCTGCTTGGGGAACCCTTTCCGTTGGCAAGCTAAGGGATGTGGGCGATGGCACCCACCACTTCAACGGTGGATCGGGTGCAAAATGATGGGAGTTTGTGTGGAAATGAAATTGCTCAAAAATGTCAGAATGATGGGTATACACTCACATCAGTGACATCGGCGGTCTCTCGGCCACTCTTCAGCAATCCTTTCTCTCAGATGTGGGGATTGAAAGGTAGGACCAAAATAGTCAGGGGTCCAAGATGCTTACTCAATTGGAATCCCAACTTATCACCATCTACAGCAAGCAATGCAGCAATTTGCAATACCATCAATAGCCCTAAAGAGCCAAGAAACAGCTCATCAAACTCTTCCTCGTGTGTTTTGGTCCTCTTCAGCTCTTCCCCATCACTGCCATCGACCTCCCTGGGTCGCTTTTCAACCCGAGATTCATCACCCATTCGGTGCTGTCAAGGGCTTCAAGTTGTACAGGACTTTGCTTCGTTGCTTCGGATGTTTCAGGCTTTGGAAAGTTTACGTGGTT